>PVJC01039004.1:0-16519 GCA_004026665.1 Murina feae | reverse complement strand
CCTTCTTCCCAAGAGGCAGCAGGATTCTTTTGACATTTGAATATTGAAGAATGGTGAGAACCAATAGTAAAAAAGCTATTCATAGTTATGAATAGCACCATGTCAAAGTGAACTGAAATAAGTAGCCTTGACAGAGATGATGAATTAATCTGTAATAGTTTGGATTCACAGAGAATTCTAGCAGTTTTTGGATTCAAATGGGAAAGAAACATGTTGTGACCTTCAGGGAAGAAGTTTGCCATAAAGAGATCATCTCTCAGATAAAAAAAGTTATGCTGGTGGGAATGCAGACTGGTGCAGCCACTGTGAAAAACAGTATGGTGTTTCCTCAAAAATTTAAAAATGGAACTTCCATTTGACCCAGTAATACCACTTCTAGGAATATATCCCAAGAAAACAGAAACACCCATCAGGAAGGGTATATACTCCCCCATGTTCATAGCAGCACAATTCACCATAGCTAAGATCTGAAAACAGCCTAAGTGCCCATCAGCAGATGAATAGATTAGAAAACTGTGGTACATCAACACAGTGGAATACTATGCTGCTGTAAAAAAGAAGGAACTCTTACCATTTGCAACAGCATGGATGGAACTGGAGAGCATTATGCTAAGCAAAATAAGCCAGTCAGAGAAAGATAAATATCACATGATCTCACTCATTTGTGGAATACAAAGAATGTCATAAACTGATGAACAAAACCAGATACAGAGACAAGCATCGAACAGACTGAAAAAAAAAAAAAAAAAAAGAGGAAACAAAAAGTTACAAGCTATCAGCATTCTAGATAATGAAGAAGCTGGAGGCATATACTTCTATCCATTCTGCTTCCCAAGACATCTACTTTGGTGTCTCATTATCCATTGGATGGTTGAAGGCAGCAAACCCCTGCCTTTGTGGAGTGAGAGAAAGAGGAGAAAGGAAGTGAAGTGGGAAAGAGGGAGGGATGAAACCTATGGAAAGCTATCTTTGAATTTGAATGGGAATGTGATGTTTCCTTCCTATCACCAGGACTGAAAATTTTTCATTTTGAACTTCTTAAAGATCCCGTATCTCTCCACACCTATGAAGAGACTGGGCATAAGCAAGCTCTCCCTGCAAGCGCTCAGGTTCCTGAGAGTATAGAGCCTCAAAAAAGAAACAAACTTGAAATCATCCTGCAGCCACCACTAAAGATCTTTTAAAAGCTGACTGTCAGATGAGGTTGTCCCAATAGGCCAGGAACATTATTTGCATCCGGCAGGAAATGCATCCCTTAGAATCTCTGAAAATCAGAGTCTAACTTCCATCTACTCTAATTGGCAGAAGCAGCTGAGCCAAAGAAGTTGAGATACCCCAAAATGGCAAGGCAATCAGCAGTTCCAGCCACACTTCCAAAGATGCTGGTGGTGTGGGGTAAGGGAAAAGGGAGAGGACCCCTGAACTGTAGAGATCACATGGTTGGAGGCTAAAAATATCAAGGAACCTGTGATGGAAGCCTGTCAGAAACCCTTTCTCTATACTTAACTTCATGATTAACTAAACATTATTAATTATGCCGGAATTAGCTCTGTCAATAGAACTGTTGCCCACAGGCTTGGTTCCCAGCCTTTTGAAATGTCCTTTGTACTTTTCCTGTTTGTTTTGTGAGCAATCAGAAAGTTTCCTGAAGCCAATGACACCCTCCCCACTCCTTAGATCAGATCATAAAGGTGAGAGAGCTTGGTTACTAGTGCGGAATCAGCTCAGAAGGACTGTTTCATTTATGCCAACAAGAAGCAGAAAGGAAGAAGGGGGTAGGTTATGAAAATAAGAGAATATTAATTGCAGAAAAAACAATGATAAAGTCTAAAATTTGTGGAAGATTTTCCAGAAAGTTTAAGATGCTTTATCATGCTTTTTACTTATGTCAACAATGTATAGAAAGTCCAAGTGACTTAATAATAAAGTCATACATTTAAGTAGTATTTTATAACTACAAATTGTTTTTATCTTATATTGCTTGATCTTTATTTTATCGTGGGAAGTAGAAAGCTATATGTATAATATATTAATTTTGTATACAAGGAAATAAAAAATGCAACATAAAAAGGTTATGTGACTTGTCACACAGGAATTTCAGTGCACTAGAATGTCTTGTTTAACATATTTCAGGAGGGTGATTTCTAGAAGATGGGCTTGGCACCCTGACATAAACCAAATAATTACTAAGATTAGTATAGCCTGTTTTAGGCACCAGGGACTTAAAGGAAAATAGGATGTGGTGCTACTCACAGGTTGTTTAAAATCTGGTTGGGAAGAGTGGCCCTGAAATAGAGGTAAGTAAGCCACTGAAAAACCGATGAAACACAACAAAAGTGCAAGCAAAGTTCAGAAAGGAGATATAACAAGGTCAGGCAATGCTGGGGATGCTTTCAGGTAGGAAGCAGGATCCAAATGGACTGAGTTTTGTAGAGATGCAGGCTCTGCCTGTGGGATGTGTAAATTGGATCTGGGAGCAAAAAGGTTACTCAGGAAACATCTTGATTTTAGTTATAGATGAAAAAATTTTGCAATTTGTGGGGAGAACTGTGTGGGTTAGTGAATAGATAAGGCCATGAAGACCTAAATCACTTGAAGGTTCAGAGCAAATTTCAACATTTGAAATGGCATTTGGAAGCAACCAGGTTGCCAGACTGGAACACAGAGCCTTGGTGAGCACATGGGGTTCATCTGGTTTACACTACTCAGCAGAGTGCTATCATCAGCTTTCTTCTTAGTTTGCAAGACAGTTTTGGATATAAAAACCTAGCAGGATAAATCAGGAAATTCAGAAACCCAGAGACAGACTTGCTTGGCTGATAAATTCTATAATATATCATGTTAATTTAGTGCCTGGATTATATAGTAGGGAGAGAAAAAATTCTAAAATCTGAATGTTGACAGACTCTTGTAAAGTCTTTACCCCTCCATTGATATGTGTATAGAGAAGAATTCTCTCAAAGAACATCTACTAGTAAGTCACCCACATGAACCCAGATCGGAAATGATGTTGGGGGGAAAATCATAATTTGTGAATGATTGCCATGTTAGGAAATTTATCTGTTTTACTGCTACTATTTATGTAGTCCAAATTCATAGTAAGGCACATATAAATTTAGTATAAAATGGTGGAGGAAAAGGGATTGATGCTTGAAAATAGTAGCCAAGGTTTCTTATTCCTAACAGGTTGGGTAGTGATACAGGAAGCTGGCATCTGTTTCCATATTAATTTTGTTTCCAGTGCAGATAGATTAAGGTTGGTTGGAACATTAAACCTTCCAGAAACATATCCCATTGAGAGGATGGCCTCTTAGCATTCATCTCCACGCCTGGAGTTTGTTGGAGTTAACAGTGCTTAAACTCACTTATTCCCTGACTTCTGTGCCCAGGATTGAGTTAAGTTCTGTCCACATATTCACCCAAAACACAATGTACTTATTAGGAGAGAGAGAGAGAGAGAGAGAGAGAGAGAGAGAGAGAGAGAATTTAAATAGTGTAGATTGGCTATTGGTCTTCATTATAGTTAAAAGATATGGAAGGTCAACTGTCAGTGAGTATGTGACAGGTACTATGGATTCCATTCTTTCCTCAGTCCTTCTCAATTCCCCATGTGATTTCCACAATGTAAGTTCTCGGTCTTTGTGTGTTTTATAGTTTAATATATTTATTTGTTACAAAAGCATAATATATAAATGCAAGAATGGTGTTTAATCAAGAAGCATCAATTGCTTCCAACACCAATGGGACTGAAAAGTTTGATGTGTTGGACTTAAGAGAAAATGGTTGTTCTTTCCTAAAGGGATTTTCAAGGGTAATTCTGGCTACACATAATTTTTGCCCTGCCACAGCCTTTAACCACAACTCCTGTGTGAATGCAGTCTTGTTGCAGATGAGAGAATGAATGAAGGTGATGAGAAAGACTGAGGAAGTGGCTAGTATGATTTGGATGACTCTGTCACCAACACTTCAGGAAAAGGTACTCATAAATGATGACATACTCTAATTATTGACGGCATCACCTTCTGGCTTCATCAATTCTCAGCTTTCACATGAAGGCTGGGAGAAGACCATCTTCTCCCCATTTAGAAAGCAAGAGAGCTATGGCCTTAGTGAGAAAGCATTAAATCTGAAATCCAGACTCAGTCTATCTTACCATATGTCCAATTTAATCACAAAAATAGAGCACCATACGCTTTCTCAACAGAGCGAGAGCAAAAGTAACAAGGAAAGGTTTTTATAGTCCTTTTAGATGAAGCCCTACAATAGATGGATAAAATGTGAAATGGTATGTGAAGATAGAAAACCCTAACTACTCCATTAAAAACTACTAGAACTAATACATGAATTCAGCAATGTAGCAGGATACAAAATTAACACCCAGAAATCTATGGCTTTTTTATACACCAATAAGGAATTCACAGAAAGAGAAACTAAAAAAAAAAAAAATCCCATTTACCACTGTAACAAAAAAATTAAGATACCTAGGAATAAATTTAACCAAGGAGATAAAGGACCTGTACTCAGAAAATTACAGGACCCTAAAAAAAAGAGGTAGAGGAGGACATAAACAAACAGAAGAATATACTGTGTTTATGGATTGGAAGAATCAACATCATTAAAATGTCCATACTACCCAAAGCAATGTAGATTCAATGCAATCCTAATTAAAATACCAATGGTATACTTCAAAGACCTAGAATAAACTCTCCAAAAATTTACCTGGAACAACAACAACAAAAAAGACCCGAATAGCTATAGCAATCTTGAGAAAGAAGAACAAAGTTGGAGCAATCGCAATACCAGATATCAAGCTATACTACAAAGCCACTGTTCTCAAAACTGCCTGGTATTGGCACAAGAACAGACATGTAGACCAATGGAACAGAACAGAGAACCCAGAGATTGACCCAAGCCATTATGCTCAATTAATATTTGACAAAGGAGGCAAGTGCATACAATGGAGTCAAGACAGTTTCTTCAATAAATGGTATTGGGAAAATTGGACAGATACATGCAAAAATATGAAACTAGATCACCAACTTACATCATTCACAAAAATAAATTCAAAATGGATAAAGGACTTAAACATAAGAAGGGAAACCATCAACAAAACAACAAGAAAGCCCACTGCATGGGAGAACATATTTGCCAATTTTATCTCCAATAAGGGTTTAATCTCCATAATTTTTAATAAATATATTTCTTTATTGATTTCAGAGAGGAAGGGAGAAGCAGAGAGGGAGATATAAACATCAATGATGAGAGAGAATCATTGATTGGCTGCCTCTTGCACACCCCCTACTGGGGATTGAGCCCACAACCCAGGCATGTGCCCTTGGCCGGAA
The DNA here is from genome assembly GCA_004026665.1 of Murina feae. Taxonomy (NCBI): domain Eukaryota; kingdom Metazoa; phylum Chordata; class Mammalia; order Chiroptera; family Vespertilionidae; genus Murina; species Murina feae. The sequence goes on along the minus strand of PVJC01039004.1, from coordinate 11,174 downwards.
TCGAACCTGGGATCCTTCAGTCCACAGGCTGATGCTCTATCCACTGAGCCAAGCCGGCTAGGGCATAATCTCCATAATTTATAGGGAACTCATACAACTTAACAAAAAGAAGATAAACACTCTGATAAAAATATGGGCAAAGGACCTAAATAGATACTTTTTGAAAGAAGACATACAGAAAGCCATGAGACATATGAAAACATGCTCAAAGTCACTAATCATCTGAGAGATGCAAATCAAAATAACAATAAAGTACCATCTCACACCTGTCAGAATGACTATCATCAAAAAATCAACAAACAACAAGTGCTGGAGAGGATGTGGAGAAAAAGGAACCCTTGTGCACTGCTGGTGGGAATGCAGACTGGTGCAGCCATTGTGGAAACAGTATGGAGTTTCCTCAAAAAACTAAAAATGGAACTGCCATTTGACCCTGTGATCCCACTCCTGGGAATATATCCCAAGAAACCAAAAACACCAATCAGAAAGGATATATGCACCCCTATGTTCATAGCAGCACAATTTACAATAGCTAAGATTTGGAAACAGCCTAAGTTCCCACCAGTAGATGAGTGGATTAGAAAACTGTGGTACACCTACACAATGGAATACTACACTGCGGTAAAAAGAAAGAACCCTTACCATTCATAACAGCATGGATGGAACTGGAGAGCATTATGCTAAGTGAAATAAGCCAGTCAGAGAAAGACAAATATCACATAATCTCACTCATTTATTGAATATAATGAACAACATAAACTGATGAACAAAAATAGATACAGAATTATAAAAGCATCAAATAGACTTGAGGGAAGGCAGGGGGTGAAGGAGTAAGAGATCAACCAAAGGACTTGCATGCATGCATATGAGCATAACCAATGGACACAGATTGGGGGGGCAGTGAGGGCATGTGCAGGGGGTGGGGGCAGCCGGAGAGTGGTCAATGGGGGAAAAGGAGACTTATGTAATATTTTAAACAATAAAGAATTTAAATTAAAAAAGAAATGGTATGTGAAGAGAATGAGATAAGTTAACGGAAGAGTCAGTCTGAGAAGCTGTAGCCAGGATTTGGGATGGAACACCATAGATGCCTTCTGGAAAACAGTCTTGAATAGCCCAGTGGTAACCCCAATAGTCAGGATGATGTCTTTACTGTTTATTAAATTATAAATTAGTTGACCTACATCATATGTCAAAGATTATAAAAGCAGTACTAGGAAATCTGCTGAGAATACTCTTCATAAAGAAATTAACATTTTTCTCCCATGTGTGAACAGAAAGAAATGATTTCTACTCCTCCTATAGTACTACACATAATTTGTAAAAGGACCACAGGGTATAGGCTGTATTGCACAGGGATTAAAAATTCAGTGTGAAAGAATGTGAGAAAGATAACCACTCCAATCTATTGTTCTCATGTGTCCTATTGTTTTAAAACATGTGACTACACTGGGAATATGTTTTTTTTTTTTAATTTCATTGCTTAAAGTATTACAACAAGTGATAGATAAGTATTACAACAGATGATAGATAGATCTCCATTTTTTTCCCCCTTGCCCTCCCCCCCACTCCTCCCTAACCCCCAGTTTCAACACTGGGAATATGTTAACATTAATTTTTGGCCTCACAGCTGCTGTGTTCCAACAGGTCACTCAAATGATACTTAAAGCAATTGCCAGACTTCCCTATACATGAAAAGCAGAGAACATAAACTAAATAACATGAAGCTCTAAGTGATGTTAAAAGTGTTTCTGGGTGGTACCCCATGCGACTGTGAGAATAAAACATTTTGGAAATGGAAGAACATCTGCCACAATGCCCAATGATGAAAACATTTAAAAGAAAACAGTACAAAGCATAAAGGTAAATGGCTTGCAATACCCAAAGATCTACCTTAATAATTACAGATTGTAAGCCTAGTCACACACAGGGCACAATAAAAGAATATTTTAGAACTGTCTTGTTGGTTCTGAACAATGCTGAGCCTTTAGTAAATATATCACATTGTTTCTTTAAAAGTTATTTTCTTTCTTGTTTTTTTTTTTATCTTCATTGTTCAGATTATTACAGTTGTTCCTCTTTTTCCCCCCATAGCTTCCCTCCTCCCAGTCCTTACCCCACCTTCTGTCCTTACCCTCTGCACTGTCCTCATCCATAGGTGTACGATTTTTGTCCAGTCTCTTCCCGCACCCCCAACATCCTTTTCCCCCTGAGAATTGTCAGTCCACTCCCTTTCTATGCCCCTGATGCTATTCTATTCACCAGTTTATTCTGTTCATCAGATTTTTTATTCACTTGATTTTTGGATTCACTTGTTGATAGATATGTATTTGTTGTTCATCATTTTTACATTTATTTTTTCTTCTTCTTCCTCTTCTCAAAGGATACCTTTCAGCATTTCATATAATACTGGTTTAGTGATGATGAACTCCTTTAGCTTTTTCTTATCTGTGAAGCTCTTTATCTGACCTTCTATTCTGAATGATAGCTTTGCTGGGTAAAGTTATTTTGGTTGTAGGTTCTTGCTATTCATCACATTGAATATTTCTGGCCTGCAAAGTTTCTGTTGAGAAATCAGCTGACAGTCATATGGGTGCTCCCTTGTAGGTAATTAACTGTTTTTCTCTTGCTGCTTTTAAGATTATTTCTTTGCCTTTTGCCCTTGGCATTTTAATTATGATGTGTCTTGGTGTGGTCCTCTTTGGATTCCTTTTGTTTGGGGTTCTCTGAACTTCCTGGACTTATAAGTCTATTTCTTACACCAGGTAGGGGAAGTTTTCTGTCATTATATCTTCAAACAGGTTTTCAATATCTTGCAGAGTCTCTCTCTTCTTCTGGCACCCCTATAATTTGGATGTTGGTACACTTGATGTTGTCCCAGAGGCTCCTTATACTATCTTCATATTTTTGGATTCTTTTTTCCTTTTTCTTTTCTGGTTGGGTGTTTTTTGTTTCTTCGTATTTCAAATCTTTGACTTGATTCTTGGGATCCTCCAGTCTGCTGTTGGATCTCTGTGTATTATTCTTTATTTCAGTCAGTGTATGCTTAATTTCTAGCCTGTCCTTTTTCATATCCTCGAGGGTCTCACTAAATTTATCGGCAGTCTCTAGAAAGTTCTTGAAAACCTTATAACCGTGGTTTTGAACTCTATAGCCAGTTGTTTGCTTTCCTCCATTTCTGTCATTTGTGACCTGTTTCTTTGTCTCCACATTTTGGCTGCTTCCCTGCATTGATAGAGTGGCTTTCTGTGCTAGGTGTCCTATAGGGCTGAGTGGCTCAGCCTCCCCAATTACCTGAGGTGGACACTCTTGGTGCACCGCTTTTTGGTTTTGTAGCTAAGCCTTGATTGTTGTTGGTATCACTGGGGGGAATTGACGTCTAGGCCACTCGGCTATGAGAATCAGCTGTGTCTATGGTGGGAGAACTTCTGTGCTGGAGACACCCTTATGGGGCAAGACTTGCTTCAGTGGAGCTTTGGTGCTCACTGAGTCTGCCCCGAGTGTGTCCCTTAGGTATCTGAGAGTTGTATTCTGGATGGTCCCATTCTGATCACTGGGTACACTGACTCTTGGATCTCTAAGGAGGTGCTAATTTAGCCTGTGCCTGAGGCTACCCAGCCTTTTATATGCAAAAGCCTCTGTGTGCAGCTTGGGTGGGACAGGGTCTTAGGGAATCAACAGGGCGGAGCATACAGATATGGCTGATTCTCAGCCCTTCCCTAAGAGGCATCGGGTCTCAGTGTCCCACGGTAATTGCCACAAGCAACGCCGAGAGAAAGCCGCTCTGGAGTTCCTCCCAGTGCCAGACAGTCCAGCTTCTCCCCATATGAGTCTGGATCCTCAGAAACTTGCCCAGAACTGGAGCTCAGAGCCGTTGGAAGCTTGTAACTCCCTCAGGATTGAAAAAGAGAACCGCGTCCTCAGTTGCCAGCCCTTTCCGAGAGCCCTTTCCGCTCACGCCTCCATACCTTTGCACTTTACTTCTGCACCTCCTCCGAGTCTCAGTGTGTTTTTCTCTTTCCAGTTGTAGAATTTTCACTCAGCCAGCCTTCCCTATGGTTCAGGGTGGTGTCCGTTTTTTCTTTTCGTTGCGGTTTTGAAATGGTTGTGCGAGGCAGCAATTTTGGGTGTTTACCTATGCTGCCATCTTGGTTTCCCCAAAAGTTATTTTCTAGTAATACAAATACATTCATGTGAATGATCTGGGTAATTAAATGTAATTGTGTAATTAGAACAAATGAACCAAATTAGATTACACTAACCATATGTAATAACATTATTAGGTATAAAGTCTTTTAAGTTTTATATGGAACACACACACACACACACACACACACACACACACACACACACGTCTTACCCAACAGGACCACATGGAATTATAGAGTGATGCTAGAGATGTTAATGGGATCTGTTGGTGAGAATGCATGCCTAAGTAGCAGATTGAGAAAGTTGATTCTATGATGATAATAAAAGCTATAATTTATTAAGCATTACATTACACCAGGTATTGAGTTAATCACTTTATATATTGTCTCATCCAAAATTTGAGAACTCTGTGAGGTAAGTGTTATTCTTATCCTTATTTGACAGATGAGGAGGCTGAGCAAATTGCAACCCAGCTGTAAATAATTCCACATCTTGGCTCCTAACTATTATGCTACTCTGACTTTAATAAGATTGACTATTTTGAATTCTAAATACTGCTACTCAAAGCCTCCACTCTCAGCCCTTATATTTTCCCTGTGGATAGCTGAATTTTGTATAAACTTTTCAATCTGCAACCAGTAGCTAAACTGGTTGAACCAGTGAGCTGAGGTAAGAAAAATTTCAAGGTGAAATTATTTCCATCATAGCTATTATTGCTCCTTGCTGAGTGTACACTTAATACCCAAGAAGAATGAGTTGTTTCCAGGAGAAGTTGTAGGTGGTGAAGAGTCTGTCTACCCAGAGGGTCGGGTATGGAGCTATGGAGGAGCCTGGTGCACCAAGGGAAGTGTCTCTGCAAACTGGTGGATTTGGGGTCAGGAGCAAGGACAGGTGGGAGCCAGAATACAGGGGCATTGTTGGTCCAAACAGGGCTAATGAAATAAACTCTATAGGAGATGGGAGCCTATGGAAGAGCTAGTGGGGTTAAAGCTTAAGCAGTGTTGCAACATAATGACAGTTGCCCTTTAGAAAGAAAATCTAGCACTAGTGTAGAGAATGAACTTCCTGGAAGAGCAAATGGAGAGAGAAAGAAAGCTACTGCAGTAGTCCAGTTGAAAGGAGCTGAGACCCTGGGGAAGGAGAGAAGTGGCCAGGTTCTCAAGATCTTCCTAGTTGAAGACTAATAAGGTTTGTATATTCAGTGAAAGCAGGCTGAAAGGATAAAAAATTATATTAACTAAGATCATGAGGAGGAACTTTTTTATTTCCCCAAGGAGAGGTTAAATAAATTAACTTTTGAAAATGCTGAATTCAAGAGTCCTATGGGACAGTCAACTAACTATTCAGAGAGTAGAGAGAAAATGCTGTTTTGGAACTTTGATTTGGGTAGGGGCTAGAGATCTAGATATTTATTTACTTAAAATATTTATTGAGTACCTACTAAGTTCCAAGTCCTGCTAAGTTCCAAGTCCTAGTTAAGAGACTTGGGCTAGAGTAATGAACAGTCATCAACATGGAAGTGGCTGGCAAAGCTGGAGGAATGGCAGAAATCCTTGGGAGAGTGAGAGCAAGAAGAGTTCCAAGGACAGAACCCTGAGGAATCTTGTCAACTAAAGGGCAGTGGGAGAGGAGGAGGAGGGAGCAAAGGGGGCTTAGACTGAGCGGTGAGAAGGGCAGCAGCACATGGTATTAGAAGGAACAAAAGGATGGAATCACTATTTTTTAAATTAAAAAATTACTTTAATGTGGTAAAAAACACATAACCTAAAATTTACCATCTTACCCATTTTTAAGTGTGCAGTTCAAAAGTATGAAGTATATTTATGTCATTGTGCAAGAGATTTCCATAACTCTTTCATCATATAAAACTGAAACTCTATACCCTTTAAACAACAACTCTCAATTTCTCCCTCCCTCAGCTCTGGTAACCAACATTTTCTTTCTGCTTCTATGAGTTTCACTACTTTACATAGTACTTCATGTAAGTAGGATTATACATCATTTTTCTTTTTATGTGACTGGCTTATGTTCATAACATAATGTTCTCAACATATACCCATGTTGTAGCATATGACAAGAGTTCCTTCCTTTTTTAAGGCTGAATAATATCCCACTGCATGGATATACTGTATTTTGTTTACCATCGATAGACATTTGGGTTACTTCTACTTTTTCACTATTGCAAATAATGCTGCTTTGAGACGTGTGTTCAAAAAGCTTTTCGAGACATTTTCAATTCTTTTGGATATATTCCCAGAAATAGGGTTTCTGGACCACATGGTTGTTCTATTTTTAAGTTTTTGAGGAACCACATACCGTTTTCTATACTCCACTTGTTTTTTTAATATCACTGTCTAATTCTGACGAGAAAGAATAGAAGTAATAGCTATTTTGCATATTAGCTTTGTGTTCAGCAGAATATTTGTATTATCTTATTTAATCCCCAAAACAACGTTCTGAAGAGGTATTATTACCACATTTTACAGGTGAGGTACAGAAATGTTAAGTGGGTCTCAGGGCTAATTAGGACTTGGAACTTGAATTCAGGTCTCTCCTGATTTTCAGATGTAGCCATTTTGCTGTTTTATTCCTTATGAGAAGGGCTCACTTTCCCATGTTCCCTAGTGATTCATGAAGTGTTTTTCATAATTTGCAGAGTATTTCGCTAGTCATACGGTTACATTTAAAACGACTGAGTCAGTAATTATACTACCACACTTTGATAATTCAGTCCCAAAATCTTAAATAGTCATAACTTTCCATGCAGAAAATAGAAGCAGTTCATTCCTACACATCACCAACAACTCTGGCGAGTCCTCAGCTTAAGCTTGGTGCCTGCATTGTACTCAGTTGCTGTTATTGTATAGAATTAATGAATAGTTTGCAAACTAGCATCACTTCTGTGAAAGTTGATGGACATGTTAATTATACCTTATTTAGATTTCACAGTTGCATGACCCAGATTCTTCTTTTCTGCCAAATTTCCCAGGATTCAATGGCATTTTAAAAAATCCCATGAACACCGTTAGGCAGTGCATATTAAAATGCAAGCAGTGAAGAAAGTGGCCATGTAGAAATGGCAAGATGATATATTTGGTTTATCTGACTTCAGGGCTGGAGTCAGGGCTGGAGTCCATTTTCAAGGCTTTAGGTTGATTCAACAGTGCATATCTTTCCTCTCTGTGGTTTTATTAAAATCTTTTATAGGCACTATATCTACTCAATGTCTCCTTACTATTATGCAAGAATAGAAACATTTATTTGAAGCTTGATCCCAGCTGCTGGTTACCAATATTCTTAGTGCATTTCATCTCTTGTTTTTGGAGTTTGCAATCTACCTTTCTAGGAAACTGGGATGTACACTTGGGTTTAAATCTTGGCTTCACCACTTTATATTGAGCGAATGCTGTGTGAATGCTGGGAATACAACAATTATTTAGATGCTGGGGATACAGCGATAAACAAGATACAGTCCCTGTCTATGGGACCTTAGAGAGAGCCCATGGGAGTTAAACAAGAAAGTATGCAATTATTCTACCCTGTGATAGGGGAAGGATGAGGGTCTGTGGAAGCACACAAAAGAGACCCCTCTCCCAGAAGTTGGGTGGAGGGTTAGATTAGAGAAAGCTGCCTAGGGAGAATTGTTATCTAAACCAGTGTTTCTCAGACTTATACTGTGCATACGAATCACCTGGATATTGTGAAAATAGACATTCTGGGTCCCATCTCTGCAATTTCTCATTTAGTAGTTCTGGGGTGGGGTCTGAGAATTTGCTTTTTTAACAAGTTCCCAGTTGATGCTGCCTGTCTGGGACCACATTTTGAGAGTCACTTGTCTATGCCAAGATCTGAAGGAGAGTAAAAGTGAAAACACGTGTGTGTGTGTGTGTGTGTGTGTGTGTGCCTGCGCTCACTCATAGGAGGTGGAGCATGGGACATGCTGGGTAGAGGAGTATTCCAAAGGGAAAAGATGTACAAAGGCTTGGAGATAAAAGAAGGCATGGCATGCTTGGGGTCATCAATATTGTGGAGTGTAGCACAGAAGATGTGATGAGAGGTAAAAGTACCAGCATAGCAGAAAAATTCACCAAGAACCTAGTTGGCCATGCTAAGGAGTTCAGTCATGGTAAAGACAAGCTATTTAGTGAGGAGAGTGATGTGATGTGATATGCACTATTAAAAGGTTGCTCTGGGGGGGGTGGGAAGGTCAAGGGAAAAAATGGAGACTTATCTAACACTCTTTGTAATACTTGAAGCAATAAAACAAAATAAAAAAAAAGGTTGCTCTGAATTCATTGTAAGTAATGGGATGAAAGATGCAACATGGAAGCAAGAAGACTACTTAAAAAGGCATTGGAGTAATCAAGGCGAAAGATGGTGGCTGTGTTGACTGTATTTTTGTTGAAGAGAAGAAGGCTGTGGTGGATTGATAATGGCCACAAATTCTTGGATCCCTCTTCCCATTGAGAAATGGGTTCTATGCCTCCTTCCCTTGAGCCTAGGTGGCTTATAACTAGTTGACATATAGAATGAGGCAGAAGTAATGCTGTGCCAGACTCCAGGCTCCAGCTCTAAGGTTGCTCTTCCTATCTCTTGGAGCACTTGCTCTTGGGTCCCTCACCTGCCTTGTGAGATGACTGACAACCCCATGGAAACTCCTGAGAATCCATGGAGAGGGAGAGGGCCCAAGCTTTCTGGTGCCAGGCATGTGAGTGAAGACATCTGGGAACTTCCAGCCCAGCCCAGACCAGTCACTAGCTGAATATCATTGAGTGACCTCCCGTCAGTGCCATGTGGAACAGAAGAACTTCCCTACTGAGCCCTGCCTGAAACTTCTGACCCACAATATTATGAATGTAATAGAATAGTTGTTGCTTTAAGCCATTGAGTTTTGGGGGTAGTTTGGTCTTCAATGATAGATAATTAGAACAGTTTTAATAATTAAGTCACAAATAATATTAATATTTAAAGGGCAAGCAGGGGAGGAGAGACCTTCAAAGCAGAATAAATTGTAAGACAGGAGGAAAACAAGGCAGCCAAAAGAAGAGAGGATTCAGATAACAAGAAGTGGTTATTAGTGTCAAATACTCAAAAGGAGTAGAAAAAAGATAAAGACCAAATAATGTCCTTTATATTTAATGGCACAGAGGTCACTGGTGACATTGATGAATGTCTGGGAAGTCCAGAAGACAGTTTGTGGTGAAGAAGTGGGTGAGGAGACAGAAGGTGAAAGTAACTCTGTCAAGAAGCTTCATGACAAAGAAAGAGGGTAGATCTGGGGGTATATAGGGTTAAGAAAAGGTTTTATTTTATTTTATTTTTGTTAATCTTCACTCGAGGATATTTTTCCATTGATTTTTAGAAAGAGTGGGAGGGGGAGAGACAGAGAGAGAGAAACATTGACGTGAGAGAGACACATCAACTGGTTGTCTTCTGCACACACCCCAACCTGAGCTGGGGATTGAGTTTGCAACTGAGGTACATGGCTTTGACTGGAATCAAACCCAGGACCCTTTAATCTGAGGGCAATGCTCAATCCACTGAGCCAAACTGGCAAGGGCTATTTTTAAATTACTAGACTTGCATTTTTTCCTGTGTGTTGAAATGCTTTACACATATGACTTCCTTAATTCCTACACGTACCATCTGAAGTGAGTCCTATTATCCCCATTCCACTGAAGAAGAAACCAAGGTGTGGAGATCGATAGCTATGAAGTGGGTTAATAGCCAGGTTTTGAACCCATGTAGTCAGGCTGCAGAATTCATGCTCCACAGCATCTAGCCACCTGTAGGTACAATATATGTAAAATAGGAGGCCCATGTACTGGGGGCAAAAGAGGGAAAGAGAGGTTCCTAGAGGACACATGTGACATTCAAATTAGATGTTGAAGAATAATGATAGCTCACATTAATTTAGCCAGACATTTTGGCTAAATGTCATATGCAGTACTTAAACATCATATGCAGTACTTACTGTACATAAAATAATTCCACCGGATGAAGCCCTCCTGGCATGCACCTGCAGTAGGGTCTGTTAGTATCCTCCCTCTTTTAGAGAAGAGGATCCTGAAATAGGGAATGGTTTAGCACTTGCTACATGTGTGGGAGCCTGGATTTTAACTGGGGCAGTCTGGTGCCAGAACAGGGGCATCCAGCCACTGCGCTGTCAGTGCCTCAATCCAGGAGCTCTAATGGGGAGAAATGGCAGGTGATGATGGGAGAAAAAGGGGGCCCGGGGCAGAGGAAGTGTGCTGGCCAAGGTAGGAGAAGGTGTGTGTGGGAAGTGCAGTGGATGTTAGTGAACTCAGTGAGTTCCTGCAGGGTGCATGCAATTGCAGAAAAACTGGAGACAGAGTGAGGGGTGATTCATTCTATGTGGGGAGCAGCATAAGTGCTCCTTCCACGTGAATATGTAGAGCTCGGAGTGCTTCGTGGGCATATCTGTGGAGTGGTCAAGTCTGCCTTGATGTGCTCCCGACTCCCCTTGCTCCACACCTGACATATATCCCAAACTCCATGCAACTTGGCCATTCCAATAGTCAGCGATCCTGGCCAGTGAGGAAACAGCTGATCAAGGTACTTGAGCTGAGGTGGTACCATCTCCACACAAGGTTGTGGGAGAATGAGAAGTAGGGTTGGGCTTTTGATGAGTCAAGGAGGTAGGGATCATTGAGAGCCCATAACAACAACAAACCTAAACCCCACTCAATCTCTGGCTCAGAAAGCATGTGAAAGATATCAGAGGTATGTGGGGCTCAGGACCTCTCCAGCCATACCACCTTTGGCTCCACTGCCGGATAGGGCCTGGGTCTACTTCCTTCTCAGTCCTGCTCCTTCTGGGAAGGCAGGCTCTAGTTCCAGCAAGCTCAGGCCAGGAGCTTGGGTTTGCACTGTTTCGGGGAAGAACAGATTAAATACAACCAGATTCTCTCCTACACTTCAAATCCTGCATGTGCCAATAAACAGCTGGTGAAGCAAGGCTGCCAAAATGGCCTCTTAAATGATAAGGGATCCCCATTCTTCTC
>PVJC01039001.1:0-16478 GCA_004026665.1 Murina feae | reverse complement strand
CCAGGCGTGTGCAATCGTGGGCCCTCCGGTGGGAAACGTCCAGGCCTGCACTCACCAGCCTTCCCACCCCCCAGTGCACGAACCCTGAAGGGGCTGTGGGCAGCCTGAAAATGGCTCTCAGCCCCTCACCCAGGCTGGCCAGGCATGCCAGCAGGTGGACATCCCCCCCCCGAGGTGTCCCAGACTGCAAGAGGGCACAAACCGGGCTGAGGGACCCCCACCCCCTGAGTGCACAAATTTTTGTGCACCGGGCCCCTAGTATCTAATATAATGAAAGAGTAATATGCAAATTAACCCTCACCCTGTTATGCCTACAAGCCATGCCCACCAACCAATCAGGAGCAAATATGCAAATTAACTAAGATGGCTGTGGCCACAGAGCTGGAGTTGCCCCGGACAATGGAGGAAGCCAGGGCAACAAAGTTGCAATTATAGAAGTTAAATAAATCCCTGCTTCCAGCCAGGCACCCCAGTAGGGACCTGAACCCTGAAGGGGCTGTGGGCAGCCTGAAATGGCCATCAGCCTCTCACCCAGACTGGCCAGACACACCAGCAGGTGGACATCCCCCAAGGGGTCCCAGACTGGGAGAGGGCACAGGCTGGGCTGAGGGACCCCCCCAAGTGCACAAATTTTTGTGCACTGGGCCTCTAGTATATATGTGTGTATACACACACACAATAAACTTGCTTAATTAGACCTGCTTTCTGATTTACCTACATTTTATCCAGCCCAGTGAAGCACTCCAACTTCTCTTTCAGGTAATTGTCAGCAACACAGCAGTAAATATCAACATGAAGCAGATTATTATTGTAGATCACACAGGGAGAACAAAGGGTAAAACATTTAACTGCAGCAGTGTTTGACTATATTCTGTGCAGTGAGAAAACCTGAAGTCATTTTCAAGGTCCACCATTTCTTCTTCTCAGTTGGGTCAAGTTTCTAAGCTTTCTAAATCTGTTTTCCAGCTAATGAAAAGAAAATAGGATTCCATCGAGTCTCCTATCCACCTACTCCAGGACTTCTGTGAGGATCAAATGAGATGAGGCACGGGAAAAACACTTCACAGGCATTGGTTAAAGTCTAAAACATTTGCACCTGGCTATAAAGCAAGTCTGTTCCTGGGCTGAAGAAACTCCAAGGAGGCTAGTGGTTAGGGAGAGGAAGCCGGGTGTTGCTATGTGACGTCATTACCCCTGGATTGAGTGTCTGCCCCCTGGTGGTCAGTGAGCATCATAGCCACCAGTTGGATAGACACAGCCTTTTACATAGATTTTAAAAATATAATAGTTTTTTATTGATTTCTGAGAGGAAGAGAGAGGTAGAAACATCAATGATGACAGAGAATCATTGATCGGCTGCCTCTTGCATACCCCCTACTGGGGATTGATCCCACAACCCGGGCATGTGTCTTTGACTGGAATTGAACCCTTCAGTGCATAGGCCGACACTCTATCCACTGAGCCAAACCAGCCTGGGCAAAAAATATACTTATTTTCTAATCAGAAAATTAGTTCATTTTTTTAAAACCCCAGTAACATCACAATCTGGTTGCACTTAATTCAATGAGGAGGCTAAGGGTGTAGTGCAGCAGTTCTCAATCTGTGGGTTATGACCCCTTTGGGGATCAAATAACCCTTTCACAGGGGTCGCCTAAGACCATCTTGCATATCAGATATTTACATTATGATTCATAACAGTAGCAACATTACAGTTATGAAGTAGCAACGAAAATAATTTTATGGTTGGAGCTCACCACAACATGAGGAGCTGTATTTAAAGGGCCAGAAGGTTGAGAACCACTGGTGTAGTGGATGACACCCAGAGTGTATTCCAAAGGCCAACAAACAGCACTGAGGACGGTGTTTGGGTCACTTCTGCACTGCTGCCAGTTTCCTGAGATAACAGTGTGGTTGGCTGGGGCCTCATGCAGCAGGAAGGCCAGAATCTCAGACTCTCACTTGTGTGCTTTCACACCAAACTCTCCAGGCTGCCCCCAGCGCCACCTCTGTGTAAACTTGGGTGGTCTGAGGCAGGCATGGAGTGCACACATCTGTCCCTAGCAGGGATGGCCAGTGGGAGTACATGGCACTACCTGGGCGTGCTTGTTGACCCCATGCCACCCTGTATTCCAGTCAGAGGTCCTTGGTCCCAGGCAGCTGAAGTTCTGGGCTGCAACAGCCCTGGAAGGAAGGCTGGCAGCCCTCCCAGGGCCCGAGGTGTTGCCTGAAGCGAGTGCAGTGCTCAGAGGATGCCCGGCTTCCAGAGCTTATGCTTTTAGCTTCCAGCTGTGCCAAGAGCAATGAGCATCTGAGACAGGCTCCCTCAGCCAGCAGCAGCTGTGCGGTGTGCCCACTCTTGCTAGTTCTCAGACTGGGGCCAGGAGGGGTGCCACGGAGGCATGCAAGAGGCATCAGCCAGAGTGCCCTTCTCTGAGGGCAGCGGTGGCTCTGTGGTGTGGACAGTGCCTTCTCTGAGGGTAGTGTGCAGGCAGAGAAACGGCGCAATTAGGGGACCTAGTTCCTAGTTGCGGCTTGTGGCTGGGGCTTAGTAAGTGGGGGTCATTTTATCCTGTCCTACTTGTGCAAGCTGTAGATGGGGTTCAAACCTTCCATCATTTGGAGGAAGGATCCACTTCTCAGTATGCTGAATGCTGCTAAGCCTGAGCCAAGAGACATAAGAAACTCCCTCAAAGGCTTTTATTTTTTCCCCTCACAGGCTTTTATTTGTGAAGTTCTCACTGCAGTCAGGCCTGGAATCCCCCACCAAAGTGCCCCCAGTTGACTAGCACCAGGTGTTACAGACGAGGCCACTCAGGCTCAGTGGTGAGGACACGCCACTAAATCAGTGGGGCACCAGGACCTGAGCTGGGTTTGTCCTGGCACAGCCCAATCCAGCGGTTCTTGGTCTTGGCACACATAGGCATCACCTGTAGAAAGAGTAAAACCCACAAATGCATCTAGTATCTCGAGTCTGTAAAGAATTACAACTCAACAACAAAAAGACAAACAACCCAATTGAACAAAATGGACAAAAGACTTGAGTAGATAATTGTCCAAAGATATACAAATAGTCACAAGCCCATGAAAAGATGTTCAACATCAGTGCTCATTTTGAAAAGGCAAGTCAAAACCACAATGAGCTATCACTTCACACACACTAGGGTGGCCAGAATTTTTAAGAGGTAAATAAGTATTGGTAAGAATGTAGAGAACTAGGACCCTCGTGCATTGGTGATGAGAATGTAAAATGATATGTAGCTGCTATGGAAAACCATTTGTTGATTAAACAGAGTTACCATATGACCCAGTAACTCCGCTCCTACATACATACCCAAAATAATTAAAGACAGGTGTTCAAATACTTATACTTGAATGTTTATAGCAGCACTATTCACACTAGCCAAAGGCAATTGATAACCCAAATGTCCATCAGCTGATTAATGAACATAATGTAGTACATCTACACAATGGATTATCATCTATACTAATAAAAGGGTAATATGCTAATTAGATCAGGAGACCTTCTGGACAAAGCCATGGTGGCGAGGCCAAGGCAGAGGCGGTTTGGGGCGATCAGGCCAGGAGGGGAGAGCAGTTGGGAGTGATCAGGCTGGTGGGGGCAGTTAAGGGTAAGCAGGCTGACGGGGGGACGGGGGCAGCAGTTGAGGGCAAACAAGCTGGCAAGGGCGGGCAGTTGGGATAAGAAGGCCAGCTGGGGGGGGCATTTGGGGGCTAGCAGACCAGCAGCAGAGTGGTTGGGGGCAATCAGGCAGAGGCAGTTAGGGGTGATCAGACAGGCAGGCAGAGGGGTTAGGGGCAATCAGGCAGGCAAGTGGTTAGCCAGCAGTCCTAGATTATGAGAGGGATGTCCGACTACTGGACATCCCCCAAGAGGTCCAAGATTGGAGAGGGTGCAGGCTAGCCTGAGAGACACCCCCCGCCCCCTGCACGACTTTTGTGCACCGGGCCACTAGTCTATATATATAAAACCCTAACATGTAAATAGACTGAACGGTAGAACAACTGAACCAGTCACTATGATGTGTGCTGACCACCAGGGGGTGTGCATGGAACATGGCGGGCACTGGCAGCGGCGGGTTGGTGGAGGTGAGCGGGGGTGCCAGACCAAGGCGGGCGCCAGTCGGTCATTGGGGTGAACCTCTGGTGGTTACTGAAAATTCTTTGCTCCTGTGTGCTGTGGTCCTGCCTGGGGCTCATACCCACTGCCGGTGACTCGTGGCGGCCCTGATTGCTTGGCACCCTCAGTGGGTGTGAGCGGCTGCTGCCGGCCTCAATCGGCCCTCAGGGTTTCTCCACCTCCCCCTGTTCCTCCCCCTTGTACTCACTGCCCCTGCTTGCACCCACAGCCGGTGCTGAGCTGCCACTTGCACCTGCTGCTGATGCCTGCTGCTAGTCCCGATTGCTCGGCGCTATCAGTGGTGTGAGTGGTGGCTGCTCACACCCGCTGAAGGCACCTACTGGCTTGCACCTGCTGCTGGCTCCGGCCCTAACTGCACTGCGCCATCAGCGGGTACGAGTGGAGCTGGTGCCAACAGTGCATGGGAGCAGTGACAGAAGTGGGGCTGCTGGCAGAGAGGGGGCAGGGTAAGGGGAGCGTGGAGGATGGGCCAAGACCCGCCCCTGTGCCCACCGCAGCCTTGCGGCCCATGGTTCCTTTCAAGGTGCACGAATTTGTGCACTGGGCCCCCAGTTCAGTCATAAAAAAAGGAATGAAGGACCAACATGCTTCTATGTGGATGAACCTTACAAGGCACATAAGGTCACATTCTGTATGACTCCATTTATTTTATTTTATTTTAAGAGAGGAAGGGAGAGGGAGAGAGAAATGTGAGACTCATTGATGGGCTCCTCCTGCACGTCCCACACTGGGGATCAAGCCTGCAACCTAGGCATGTGCCCAGACCAGAAATGAAACTGGTGACCTTCTGGTTCATGGGTCAACATAACCACTGGGACACACTGTCTGGGCACGTACGATTCCATTTATATGAAATGTCTGAATAGGTAGAACCAGAGACAGAGTAGGGACTGGTGAAGCCCAAAACCTCACAAATGCAGGGCCATGACCCATAGTGATGAGGTGCTCCAGGCAACTGCATGTCTAAATGATGTCCATTTGCTACCCAGCCCGAGCAGAGCCAGCTGTCCCAAGACCTAAGGAGTGTTCATTTGTTCAGCACTAGTGACGTGACTGGGCAGCTCACACCCTCTGCTTACCTTCTAACCCTCACAAAAAAGCCAGTATGTTGAGTGCTGTTCCCAGGGTCTGTACCCAGTAAGGAACGCGGCAGCCTTTGGAGGTGTGGGAGATTCTGAATCATGCATCTGCTATCTTCTCTGCAGGAGAAGCTGCGAGGAGTTGGGCTTCCGCTTGCCAATGTGGACAGGGAAAAAGGGCATCGGCTGGAGGGAGACCATGAGAACCAGAGGCTGGCAAGAGGTATCTAAATCCACTGCTCCTGCCACTGTTCCCTAGACTGCGCACCTGACCTGCCAGAGTGAAGGGGTGAAACTCTTTATTAAGGCACATGAGCAGGCGTGTCCTGGCCACAGGCTTCTAGATAAAGGGGAGTAAGTCTTCTGTAGACACAATTTTAGAGCAAGAGCCACTTGGCTGCATTACGATTCCTTCTCAGGATGTCGTGGAGAAGTCCCTCCTGCGCCCGGAGGCCACAGCTGCTGCCGCAGTTCGAACAGGGCCTCTGTGGGAACCCCAGCAGCTCCTGTGCTTCCTCAGCAGTGGCGTGGTCACTTGGAGCCCAGGCACAGGGAGGCCTTCCTGAGGAGCAGTCTGACCTGGACTCCTTAACACAGGCTGGCCAGACGCAGCCCCTCCCCACACCAGGCTGAAGGGCCACTTG
Source organism: Murina feae (assembly GCA_004026665.1). Lineage (NCBI taxonomy): Eukaryota > Metazoa > Chordata > Mammalia > Chiroptera > Vespertilionidae > Murina > Murina feae. Next base: position 10,596 of record PVJC01039001.1, on the reverse strand, counting down.
GTCCTAGAAAGACACCTCCTCCTGGAGACAAGGGGGGTGAATAGAGGCAGTGCCCTGTCACTCTCCTCTGCCCTGAGGACAGAAGGGGCGGGTGTGTCCAGGCTGGTGGCAAAGGCTGCATTTCCGAGGTTTCTTGGCCATGGACCCCGGGTCTGAGGAGCTGGCTCGCGCTCTCTTGCTCGTGGACTGGAGCCCGTGGGTCTTTCCGCCGCCTCCTGGCCAGGGCATGGCTCCAGAAGCTCCTGTGGGAGGAGCAGGGAAAGTCACACTGACCTGGAAGGAAATACAGGTTCCTTTCCATACTCACTACCACCCAGGCCAGGTCCCCTGCTCTGCACCAGCACACAGCACCCTGCCCAGGCCCTGAGCTCCTGAGGCAGGGCCACACAGTAATGGAAATGAGAGCGCTGCCCCTTTTTACTGCAGCAGGAACCAAGCAAGAGGCTGGCTGACGTCAGGAGGCGAGGCAGCAAAGACAAGAGGGCCTGTGACCAACCACCTGTTCCCCACCTTCCACAGCCTTAGTGCCGACCGCCTGCTCAGCCAGGTGGTGGTCTGGGGGCCTGGAGGCAGACCTGCTTCCTGTCAACGGGAGGAGTGGCTCTGCAGGTCTGAACCATCCTCCACTCAAATGTGGGTCTGCCACAGCAGGGCCCCTCTGGCTCTGGCAGCCAGCCCTGCACTTAAAGTTTTTTTAATTCATTTTTAGAGAGAGGAAGGGAGAAGGATAGAGAGATAGTAACATCAATGGTGAGAGAGGAACATCATTGATTGGCTGCCTCCTGCATGCCCCCGACTGAGGATCAAGTCCACAACCCAGGCATGTGCCCTGACCAGGAGTCACACTGGCAATCTCTTGGTTACTAGGTCGACATTCAACTGCTGAGCCACACCAGCTGGGCCAGCCCCGTACTTTTACTGAGCCTTCTGGGTCAAGCATGTCAAACTCATGCAGCCCACAACAAATATTTTTGAGGCCCAGCCAATATAATGGTGTGAGCAGTTATTTATAATTATGAAAGGAAATAACTTTCCTGTCAGATCCAGAACTAATGACATTGGCTGTGGGTCAGTTTTGAAAGTGGTCGCTGGGAACAAGATTTCTCCCGAAACAGGAAAGACAGTAGCAGCGAAGGAATGCCAAGTGCTAGGCAGAAAAGGAACTTTATCATTGCTCTGTGCTTTTTTATATACTATTCTAAGTGAACCTACATTTCTATGAGGATTGAACCTTTTGTTCCTTTTGTGGCCACATAAACGTAAACCTTGTTTATTTGGCCTGTGTTAGCCTTGAGTTTGACCTGCTTGCTCTGGGTTCTTCCCGTATGTGCAGAGCTGTGACATGCTAGAGCCACAGCACGAGTTTAAACTCCTTCAGGAGCTCTGATGGAGACAGACAGGCGCCCCATCTTATGGAGGAAACCGAGGCTGAGCCAGGTCCTGTGTTCAAGGTCAGACCGCTGGGGCGTGGAACCAGCGTGCGACAAGCTCCCACCGGGCCTGATGTCATTCTCACAGACTTACGTTCTGCTGCGCACGTAAGCGGGCAGGCCACTTCCCAGCGTCTTCAGATGCACCCCTCCTGGGCCCCATGGCCAGGGCCCAGTCTCACACACCCACTTGGGTGCCACTCAAGCTGTGTCTGTAACCTTGGGCTAGTTTCTTCACCTGAATAAATGCGTGATTTTTTTGGTAATGATTTTGCAGGGTTTGCAAAGGCTACAGGCGCTCGGGGTTGGGATTGGGCCGACCTACTTGTAAGTCTGTGTTGCTGTGTGACCCTGAGCAACGCTGCTTCGTTAGTCACTTCATGTGTAACTGTGATCACAGGCTTACCTGGTGAAGATGGGGGGAGCGTATATCGTTGACTTTGCGTGGTGCCAGGCAGACAGCACGCTACTAGCCTCCCGGCAGGCACACTTTGGTTTGGGACACAGATGGAGGAGCAAGCCAGCCTCATGCTCACACTCCCATTACACAGCTCTGAGGTCTTGAGCAGGCCTTGCCCGCCAGCCCCGCCCGCTGTTCCTCACCTGGCGCCACGTTCTCGTCCACCCACTGAAAGAAGCCGCACTGCTGCGCTCTGGGCTTGGCACATGTGTGGAACTGGCGGCCCTTGTTGGGCCCATCCTTCTGCACCGTCCGTGTGACAGCGGCCTGACTACAGAGGCAGGATGTGCCACCACCAGAGTCATCCCCAGGGCCACCAACCCCACCGGGGCGGTTTCCTGAGCCGGGGGGGTGTCCCAGCGAGCCGCCAGGGGGTCTCGGTGCGGAGGAGGGAGGGTCCGGGCAGCTGCCGCTGGCCCACAGGAAGAAGCTGCAGCTGCCAGCAGGGCACTTGTAGAACTGCCGGCCCTGGTTGGGGCCCTCCTTCCGGACGGTGAGCAGCACGGCCTCTTGGCCACAGTTGCAGACCACGGAGTCGTTTTCACCAGCAGCAGTGGCTGGTGGTAGATTCTGGGCCTGAGCCTTCAAGGGCCTGGGCTGCCTGGTGTCAGGGGGCAGGGGGTGGCTGTGCTGGCTGCTGTCCATTCGGTTCAGGGACTGGCTAGCCTGCAGGTGGCCAGAGGGCTGTGGTGGGCAAGTTCTGGGGGGACCCTGTGAAAACCTCAGGTTCAAGACCTCCCTCAGGGTCTCATCACATCCACCGATGCAGCCAACAAACTCCAGAGGCATGGTCGGGGGGAGGCTCCCACGCTTAAACTTTAGCTTCAACCTAATGGGGTCAGAAAATAAGAAAAAACATTGACTACCAGGTGCAGAGTGTTCTCCTTGGTCCCCAGAGGGCTGGACCTGCCTGAGGTCTCCCCTTGGCATCCTCAAAACGCACCAGCCCACCAGCCCCTCCAGTCTTCCCAAGAGTGCAGAGGGGGAGGCAGGTGGGACCACAACACAGAGGCCTCTGCAAGGCGCAGCCTGCACCAGCGGCTCTCCAAGTGCATCAGTGGCTTCTGCGTTTTCCTGGGCCCTTTCAAGGTGAGGCCAAAAATATTTTGCAACAATGCCAAGTCTGCTGCGCTCTTATTCTTCCAAGTATGTGCAGTAGAGTTTTTCAGAGGCTACAACACATGCAATGAACCCAGCAGACCAACTGTGGGAGCAGGCATGAGAGTCCAATTTTCTTCCTTAAGCCGGACATCAGACTTGCAAAAATGGAAAACCATGCATGCTTATTTTTTTGCTTTGGAAAATAGGCATTTTAGCTTAAAAACATGTTATTCATGTTAGTGTGCATGCATGTTATAAATAAATAAGCTCAATTTTAGAAAATGTTTACACTTCAATCTGGTAAATATTGATAAACATACCCACAACAAAGCTCTTTGATCCCTCAATGATTTTTACAAATGTAAGGGGTCGTGTGACCAGGTACGAGGACCAGTCTACGTGAGAACTCTGGACCTCGGGGAAGAGCTCGGGACCAATAGGCAATGCACGGGGCCTTCATGATTCTTCCCCCTGAGATGGCCCAGGAACCTGGCCCCACACCTACAAGGGCATCAGTGGGACCTACCCCAAGGGAGACCGAGAACGCCCTCCGAGGGTCTAGGAGCGAAAGGCCCTGAACGTGCTCCACCTCCTCTGAGGCTGACTCAGGCGCCCAGCTCACCTGTGAACAGGGTGTGGCCGACACACTGGACACACACTTCCATCCCTGTGCGCCTCCAGCACGAAGTCAGGGAGCCACACAACTGATCGACATTCTGGGAAGCCCGTGCAGCTGAGGTAGAACCTGGGGGGGGGCATAGGGACCAGGGTCAGGCAGAAATGGGAAGTGGGGGAACCAGTTCCAAGTTGTCACCCATGTGGCAAGAAAATTTTTTTTCTTTTTTAGAACTAGGGGCCTGGTGCACCAATATTTGTGCACTCGGGGGGTCCCTCAGCCTGGCCTGTGCTCTCTCGCAGTCTGGAACCCCTCAGGAGATGTCCACCTGCTGTTGTGCCTGGCCAGCCTGGTTGAGGAGCTGAGGGCTGTTTTCAGGCTGCCCACAGCTCCCATTGACCCAAGGTCCCAGCGAGGCTGGCTGGAATCAGGTTTCTGGGGTTTATTTATCTTCTATAATTGAAACACTGTTGCTTTGAACCGAGGCCTAGGCAGGTAAGGAAGCCTCCTGTTAGTTTCAGCTTCGTGGCTTCTATAATTGAAACATTGTTACCATGAGCAGAGGCTCAGCCAGCCTAGGCAGGCAGTTGCAACGGAAGCCTGCTGTTTACTCTAGCTCCATGGCTGCCGGCCGCCATCTTGGCTGGGTTAATTTGCATACAGATGCTCTGATGGACTGGTGGGCGTGGCTTGGCTGATGGGCATGGCTTAGGCATCCAGGAGATGGTTAATTTGCATATTACTCTTTTATTAGATTAGATATGAGAGTTTATTTGAAGTCCAGAATAGACTGGCCAAGCTGCCTTCTGTGAAGAGACAGAGTTGTTATAAAATAGCTTAAGCCCTGAATGGTGTGGCTCATTGGTTGGGCATTGTACTGTGCACTGAAAGGTCACCGGTTCAATTCCCAGTCAGGGCACATGCCCAGGTTGCAGGATCAATCCCTAGTTGGGGGCAGGAGGCAGCCGATTGAAATTTCTCTCTTCACCCTTCCCCCCACCCTCTCTAAAAATCAATAAAAAATATATATTTAAAAAATAGCCTTAATTCAGTTCTCTCCACATCACAAGGTGCCAGGTGGGCAGTGGGATGTGCCATGAACCACATTATAGTTCTGAGCCTGTAACTACTGAAATCAAAACATACACTGTGTGACCCTATAAGGTACATTTGCTGCCCCTCATGTCTTACACCCTTGTCCCCACCCCACATGGACATCAGGCTGTGCACAGGGAAGCCCCTGGACTTGTGAAGGTGACGGACCTGAGAGCGGTTGTCCCCCCTTAAGGGGCTCCAGCATTGGAGACAGTGAAATCTGGTCCAGCATTTGGAGGAGAAAGGAACCCTGACAGCTGAAGGGCTGCCTCTAGACAGAGGGCAGCTGAAGTGGGAGGCGCCGTCTGTGCTGGAATGCTGGCCTGCATGCATTGCCCACCCCCCAAGAAATGTGAGTGTGGCTGGTGCACGGAAGGGTCTCATGTTTGATTCCAGGTCAAGGGCATGTACCTGGGTTGCAGGTTTGATCTCTGGCCCTGGTCGGGGTGCATGTGGGAGGCAACCAATTGATGTGTCTCTCACATCGATGTTTCACCTGCTCCACATCTTTTTTGGCCAATATTTCTCTATGCCTTCCAGTCCTGAAATTCTAGGGTTGGACTAGCCACCACACACACCATCTGCAATGTCCTCTGAGCAGGCCTGGGTATGGCCAGGCTAGGAAAAACAAAACAAATGGAGATTATCAGGTAAACCCTGAAGTGGTAAATCTCACAAGGTCCTCCAGACCCACATGGGTGACTCAAGGACTTGGAGCACCCAGAGCTACACAAAAGGAAATCTTCCTGCCCTTATGTTCCCATGCTTATCGATCCATTTACACTGTGGCCAAGAAGAAACCACCAACAGTATGTGAAACGCTGACACAGGGCCGTCAGGCACTGGCTATGCCTGCAGGGGCACTGGCTTCTACGCTTGTGGGCAACACATGCCTGACCCTGGCTGCTGGTCGGGCCCACAAACCTCTAGTTTCCTAATCAGGGAAGCCACCTGCTCACAGAGCAGCACAGAGGTGAACGAGGTTGCAGCCAGAAGGGCTGGCAAGATGGGGAAGGGTTGTGAAGACCGGGTTCAAATTCTGCTTTTCCTGCTATAGACAAGCCCTCAGCCCCTCGGCCTCACTCCTTAGAAAACACCTGCCCTGCAGGGTGGTTATGGAGTCGGGATAAGATAGAGTCTGTCGAGCACCTTCCAGGATGCCAGGGATGGCACAGGGTACACGGTGGCTGCACCACCGCCCACCACTTCCACTGTGACCTTCCCCTGGCGCCCAGGCATTGGCTTGGACAGCTGGGCCTGGCCGGGCAGCCTGAGCCTTGCAGTAAACTGCCCACTCTGAATGAACGTACTATTCAGAGAAATAAAAAGGGACTTAAGATGTTCAGACCCAATTCAGAGCCAAAGCTATGAGAGAAGGGAATCAGTGTTGTTGAGTATCAGGCTCAGGGCTAGACCCTGACTCCCCACTGAATCCTCCCCCTTCCCACGACTTGGTGAGGTAGACTTCGGTGCCCGGAGCCTAGGGACGAGAGAAGACGTAGGTAACCTGCTTTGGCGCACAAAGCTTGTACGTGGTAGAAGTGGGATTCTATCTCCAACTCCTGGTCCGGGGCCGGCAACAGCAGGCTGCCTCTAAAAATGACACAAAGGAGCCCTAGCCGGTTTGGCTCAGTGGACAGAGCGTTGGCCTGTGGACCAAAGGGTCCCAGGTTCGATTCCAGTTAAGGGCATGTGCCTCGGTGGCAGGCTCCTCCCTGGCCTGGGCCCTGGTCAGGGCTTGTGCAGGAGGCAACCAATCGACGTTTCTCTCACATTGATGTTTCTCTCTTCCACTCTCTCTACAAGTCAATGGAAAAATATCCTCGGGTGAGGATTGAAGAAAAAGGTGGGGCGAGCAGCAGCTGCCTGGCCAAGCTGGCAGGTTCAAGGTGAGCAAAGGTGGGGCAAGAGCTGGGCACTGACCCGCCACTCTTCTTGGTCTTGAGGACCATGTCCTTGTTGCACTGTGGGCACTTCCTGACAGGAGCTGGCACCGCCGGGTAGATGGCTTCTTCCTGGGGCACCTCTGCCCCTTCCCCAAAGTACTGGGACAAGGCTTCATCCAACCTGAAGAAACAGCAAAGCATCTGCAACATTCTTACATGCGCTTAGCATGTGTGACCCGGGAACCCGCTGCTGGTCAGCCCAGGTTGGCTGCACAGGCGGGAGGCAGGCCCAGCCGCACTGGCCAAGCGGCCCTGGCCCGCCTGGGTGACGGACAGCGCCCGGACGGGTGCAGCTCTGCCGGTCAGTGGCCTCACATCAAACACACTGCACCGGCCCAGGCACACACTCCTGACATCCTTCTGGGTCTTGACCAGCTCATGTGTTCATGATGCTGGTGCAGACACCTTTCTGACACACACTCACTGTTGCTCAATGGCCCCTCCAAACACCCTGAGAACAAGTAGTCCTGCGCCAGCACCTGGTTTACTGGTATATGATTGTGCTGCTACGAATTCAAAACAATTGAATCAAGAGAATAGCATGTAGCCAACAGCCCAGCATAGCTGGACCAGGTCTCTGTTTCGATACTGACAAAGCTCCAAAGAAGGGAACATTCGAGCTCAGGAGGAAATGAGGAGGAGGAGCCAGGCTGCGAGGCCAAAGCCACGGGTGAGGACGGACCGGCCTGGCGGGCAGCGTGTGAGGAATCTGAAGGGCTGTGTCTGAGGACCGCCTGGTTTTGCTGAGTCACCCCAAGAATTCCCACTTCTTAGGGACCCCCATCCCCCCCCGTGTGCACTACTCACTTCTTAGCTTTAGCCACTGCTTCAGTGAAAACGGTCTTGTATTTCTGGATCTGCTGCCTAAGAACCACAGATTTCTCTTTCTTCCCCTCGCAGATCAGTTTCAAATCGGCTTCCAGCTCGGCGCGGAGGTCCGGCTTGGACATCTCATAGCCCATGGAGTCATACCCTGCGGGAAGAGCAGAGTTCTGTGCGGCCCCGACAGCACAACTTAGAGTCTGAGCGACAGAGCCTCCCAACAACTCCCTGCAAGCCCTTCCCTTACCTTCCACAAGTCCCATGCCCAGATGCCCAGGGAGAAACCGCTTGTCGGGGGTGAGCCCGACGTACATCCGGGCTTTGATCGTCTCAATGTGCTCTGCGTGGGTGGCATCAGTACCTGAAAGCCATTCCAGTTTCTCAGTTAATCCAGACCTCCCCCCGGGTGGGTCCTGCCTCTGCCTGGATTGCCTATTCTCTGCAATACTCCTCCATTCACAGTCTGGGCCACATGGAAACCACAATGCCCACCTCCTTGTCCCTCACATCCGCTTCTCACTAACACTGTTGACTCCAACTCTGAAGTTGTGTCTTTAAGTTTCCTCCTCAGCTCAGTCAGAGCCACAGCCAGAGCCCCATCACCCAGCTGGTCAGGGCACCTCAGGCTCCGGTTTCTGGTCTCTCCCTCCAACCACCCATTCTTTACGCTGTGGCCAAAGGGATCTCTTATTTATTTATTTTTAATTTATTGATTTAAGAGAGGGAGGGAGAGGGAGGGAGGAGAAAGAAGGGGAGGGGGAGAGGGAGAGGGAGAGGGAGAGAGAGGGAGAGAGAGAGAGGGAGAGAGAGAATTGATTTGTTGTTCCACTTATGCACTCATTGGTTGATACTTGTATGTGCCCTGACCAGGGATCACACCCACAACCCTGGTGTGTCAGGGTGATGCTCTAACCAACTGGGCTACCAGGAAAGGGCCAAAGGGACCTTTCTAAAAAAAAAAAATAATAATAAATAAATAAATAAATATATATATATATTTTATTATTGATTTCAGAGAGGAAGGGAGAGCGAGAGAAACATCAACGATGAGAGAGAATCATTGATCGGCTGCCTCCTGCACGCCCCCTACTGGGGAGTGAGTCCACAGCCTGGGCATGTGCCCTTAATAGGAACTGAACCTGGACTCCTCAGTCCTCAGGCCAGTGCTCTATCCACTGAGCCAAGCCAGCTAGGGCCGAAGGGACCTTTTAAAACAAGGGTAGGGAACCGTTTTTTCTGCCAAGGGCCATGTTTATATTCATACCATCATTCTCTTAATATAAATGTTGCATGAAAAAAGCTCCTAGATTTACTGAATTTCGAGTCCCACCTGTGGCTGCCCTGGCAGGGCCGACCAAATGATGTCATGGCCCATGGACCCGATACTCCCTGCCCCTCTTTTATAACGTAGCTCTGCCACCAGGGAAATGCAAGTCAAACCCACAGAGAGACGTCACTTCATTAAGGTGGCAGTAAGTGCTGGCGAGGATGTGAGACGCCGGACGCTCCCACACTGCTGGGGGGTGTGACACAGAGCAGCCGCTGTGGAGGCAACCTGGGTCCTCAAATACAGGCCCCAACCCAGCACTTCTCCCACGTGTAGACTCGAGAGAACTGAGAACACGTCTACACGAAACTGGGACATAAACGTTCACTGCAGCATTCGCAACAGCCACAAGGGAACAACCCACATGTCCGTCAACAGAAACAAAATGTAAATGCTCCTCAGTAATGAAAGGACAACGCCCTAACACACGCTACAACACGGACGAACCGTGCAAACACGCTAAGTGATAGAAGCAAATTACAAAAGGCCACCTGATGTCTGATTCCAGTACAGGAAATGTCTAAAAAAGGCAAAACTATGGTGGCAGGAGGGTCGTGGCTGCCTCAGGCTGGACCCAGGAGAAGGCAATGGCTGCTCTGGGTGGGGGGTTCTTTCTGGTGTGGTGAACATGTTTGATTTGTGGCGACAGCTGCATCATTTTGTGAATATACTAAGCACTGCACTGTACATTTTAAGTCAATGAACGATATACTGTATGTGAATTATGATTTGAAAAAAGTGCAGCCCTACCTTGGTCCTTTCCTTAGAAATCTTAGATGGTTCTGCTGACCGCAGGCAGCATCTGAGCATCAGCAGGGTGTGGCTCCAATCATCTTTCTGGCCTCCCTTCTACCCCACGCTCCCCGCCCCAATAGCACAGTGTCCTTCCCCGTGTCCTTCCTGCGCTGCGAGGCTTGCCTTCTCTCGTGGACATTCTTACTGTGAGGCTGCGGCTCCCTGCCTGTTCCCTGTAGAGCCCAGAATGTTTGCCCAACGTGTGGGTTGGTTTGGTTCTCCTGCTGGACCAGCCCTTGCAGAGAAGGACTAGGCCTTACGCCTGTGCACCCAGGGCCCAGGTCTCACACATAAATCATGGGGTGAACTACCTCTCATTTCAGCTAAATGCACTGGCTTCCTGGACAGTTCAGGGATGGCCAGTGGACTCAGGTCAGGGCACGTCTTCCTACGTCACAGGACGATGACACTCGCTTTGCAGTGAGGAGCTGCCCCCCGAGGAAACAGCCTGCTTCCATGACACCCCAGGGAGCCCCCTCGCAGGCACGGCCTTCTGGACAAGGCTCAGAGACAGTCCTCAGAGCTGAGGAGAGGGGCCAGGGGGTCGGTCACAAGAGCCACCTGTAAGGCTGTGGCTACAGGGCTTGGTGGGAGAAAGAATCATGGCCTGGCTTTTCTTTCTAAACTTCATTTTTTTAAAAATAAATTTTAAATTCCCAATTATAGTTGACATACAATATTATGTTGATTTTAGGTGCATAACCAAGTGATCAAACGTGTATATGACTTACAAAATGATCACCCTGATAAACATGTATATGACTTACAAAACGATCACCCTGACAAACATGTATATGACTTACAAAATGATCACCCTGACAAACATGTATATGACTTACAAAATGATCACCCTGACAAACATGTATATGACTTACAAAATGATCACCCTGACAAACATGTATATGACTTACAAAATGATCACCCTGATAAACATGTATATGACTTACAAAATGATCACCCTGACAAACGTGTATATGACTTACAAAATGATCACCCTGACAAAC
>PVJC01039000.1:0-16476 GCA_004026665.1 Murina feae | reverse complement strand
GCTGGGGAAGGCCAACCAGATCCTCTTTCAGCACGATCACAACATTTCACTCTTTTAATTAGGGTTTCCTGTGATGTTACCTGTTCCTTCTAGAATTCCAAAGTTAAGAAGGGGAGAGAAATTTTTCCATGCTAGACATAACTCTCAATTCATCTAACACATGTCCTCTTCAAGCCCAAAGAAAGGAAATTAAAACTACACTTGTTTTATCCTTTCATGCTCTCTCACTATATCTTTTACCTCCTTTCCATAATCCTTTAAGGACTTCAAACTTCTATTTTACCTTTTCCATATCATATGCTAATATCATACCTAATATCTCAGAGAACCAAACCTTATGGCTTCATTATTAAAAGCAGAAAAGCCATTTTCTCTACACTTTGGCAGAACTCTTTGACCTAGGTCAACTCCAGATTTCAGTAATAGAATAAGAAGGAAGAAGGGGGAAAGAATTGCTACAGGAATACAGCCAATCTTACCACTCCACAAACTGTACTTCAAGCATATTGTTTTGCTTAGGAATAAAACACTAGTCTCTCCCGGTTAATGTTGAGTAGCTGCAATCAACTATGATCCAAAAGGTAAAATTAATTTCTGACACAAAGTTATCCCCCTTTACATCTATAACATATGTTATTAATCCCAGAAAACTGAGGCACAAAGGAACTAATAACTTACACAGGTCAAATTTCCACTTTTCCTAATTGCATCTGATGGCTCATTTACTTCATTAATAAAAAGTTGACACCTTGGCTGAGCTCGTACTCTCTTCCCTTTCCAGAAACCTGCATACCACAACCTTTGCACAACACATTGGACTGTAAAACTTGACCAACATTTCCCCAAATGGTATGGTGAACTCTCTTTTATAGTGTTCTATAAATGTAACGTAAAATGTAATCTTTGAAAAATCATTACCTTATAACATTTCCATTGTCCACAAGTTTTTTTTTTTTGAAAGTACAAGGAGATGTCAAATTAAAATTGTACCTAATTCTAAAATGTTTAAGGACAAAAATTTACCCCAAGGAATATAGAAAATAACTCTTTAAATTAACTGTTGCAGTTCAAATTAATTCAGCCAACAAATATTTTTTGAAACCCCATTTTGTCCCAGGCATATTTTAGGCAGTGGGATTAGTGATCTGAACAAAACAAATTTCCTCAGGGAAGAACACCAACGCACACTGCCAAAAGACCCCACCCCACAAAAGAAAAGGAAGGAGATAGATAATAAACAGATTAACAAATAAACATGTGATATGTTAAGTGGTGGTAAAAGCTATGAGGAAAAATAAACAGGATAAGATCAATATAGCAGGGTGTGCGGGAGCCCCTACACATCCCGCGTGGTTCAGGGTTCCCGTTCAGGGTTCGAGTTCTGGAGGAGGCCGCATGCAAAATGAAGAGAGAGAGACTAGAAGAAAATTAATTTAGAATAATGGAGACCAGGCATGGCATCTTTCCACTAGTGGGTAAGATTGCCCACCACACCGGTCTTGCTCAAAGCTTTTATGAAGGCAATGGGGAAAACAACCACATCCTTATCCTAAGGGCAGGAAACTCCAACAACAATAAGGCAACAAGAATTTACATATCAGTAACAGAGGTGGAGGGCTGCTTTAACTATCAATGTCTCCATCTAAATGATGGATGAATAGCTCCCCCACTATTCAGAGGAATTAAGGTCCACCAGCCTTCAGGCACATTTCTCTACTAAGTGACAATGACTGGTCTCCAGCAAGGGTGTCTGTTTTATATACAACTAGAGGCATGATGCACAAAAATTTGTGCACTCACTGGGGTCCCTCAGCCTGGCCTGTGCCCTCTCGCAATCTGGGACCCCTCAGAAGATGTCCACCTGCTGGCTTAGGCCTGTTCCTCAGGCAATTGGGCCTAAGCTGGCAGTCAGACATCCCTCTGGCAGCCCAGGAGCCCTCAGGGGATGTCCACTTTCCAGTGGGGGAGTAGGCCTAAGCTGCAGTTGGACATCCTTAGACCTACTGAGGAGGCAGGAGAGGCTCCCACCACCACCACTGTAGTGGCAACAGTCAGCCTGGCTTGTGGCTGAGCAGAGCTTCCCCTGTGGGAGCACACTGACCACCAGGGGAGGAGCTCTTGCATTGATCATCTGCTCCCGGTGGTCAGTGTGTGTCATAGTGACCAGTCATTCCCAGTCATTCTGCTGTTAGGGTCAATTTGTCTATTAATCTTTTATTATATAGGATAGAGGCCTGATGCATGGGTGGTGGTCAGCTGTTTTGCCCTGAAGCGTGTCCTGAATCAGGGTGGGGGTTCTGCTGGAGTGCCTGGCCAGTCTGGGTGAGGGGCTGATGGCTGTTTGCAGCCTGGCCATGGCCCCCAGCGACCAAAGCTCCCAGCGAGGCTGGCAGGAAGCAGGTATCTGGGATTTATTTATCTTCTATAATTGAAACTTTGTTGCCTTGAGCAGAGGCCACAGCATGCCAGGGCAGGCAGGAAGCTTGGCTTCCTCCATCACGGGGCAACCAAGCCTCTTGCTTGCTCCAGCTCCATGGCTGCCGGTGGCCATCTTGGTTGGGTTAATTTGTACATAGTCCCTCTGATTGGCTGGTGGGTGTAGCTTGGGGCATAGTGGAGGTGTGGACAATTTGCATGTTTCTCTTTTATTAGATTAGATGTCCATTAAGGCCTTTCTATAAGGTGACTTTCAACCAAAGGCATGAAGATGTGGAAAAAAAGAGAGGTTTCTGTAATTAAACTGGGAATTCTAGTGACAGAAATGAACCTCACAGGGAGATCTGATACTCATAAATTCCTAACTGGGCGGTCATGGTGGGTAGTCAAGCCCCAGGCCTATAAATTCTTTAGTGAAAGATTTTTAAGCAAGCCATGTTCATTTGTCCTGTGCATCTAGGTTAACACCCCTTGATATTGCCCTCAAGGGAGCACATACTCTTATTAAACATTCTGTTATCCAATCCCCACCTTGCTTTCTTCTACCTTCATGTAATTTTCCTCTCCATCCTTTTATTTCCAAATGCATAAAAGAAACTCCAAACTCACTCTCTAGAGCATCTGAGATCTTGCTTCCTGGCAAGTCCTCAATTTGACTCCAACTCAAAAATTCTCTATAAGTTTAAATGTATCTTATTTGATTAAAAGGAATAGGATGTAAGGAACACAGGTTTCTGGAGAAACTCTACTTGGAGCACAGAGAACAAGGATGCATGCTTGAATAAGGAGGAGTGTTCCAGAAGGACAGATGCACCACTATGGCTAGGACAAGGGATACCTGGGGGAGAGTAGTGCAGATGAAGGGCAAAGGCTTAAGAAGTAGATAATGGAAGCTTTAGAGAGACTCCATTTCTTGTTATGTGAAAACTACAATGTCACTGGAAGATTTTGGGAAGAGTATCATCAACTGACCTCAGCTGCTAGGTGGAGACATGACTATGGGGCAATAGCGGTGAAATCAGGAAGAGCTGCTCCTGATAAAGCCCAGATAAAGATGTCACAGGTTTAAATCAGGATAGCAAAGTGAGTTTTATTCTGGTTGAGACTACTGTATAAGAAGACACTCCACACTTAGAGACTAAGACTATTTAATTATGCTCATGTATTTGGTGCATCAGGAATTTGGGCAGGGTTGAGCTGAATGGTTTGTCTTAACTCCATGATGTCTGTTACCAAACATTTTATGGATATACATTTTTAAAATTAATTTGAGAGAGAAGGAAAGAGAGAAAGATTAATGTGAGAGAGCTACATCAGTAGGTTGCCTTCCATATGTACCCTGACCGGGTATCAAGCTGAACCAGCAACCTAACTTTGTGCCCTCACAGGGAATGAAACCCACAACTTTTCAGTGCATGGGATGATGCTCTAACCAGCCAAGGCTCGACATACATTTTTAAATACAGCATTTACTTATTTTCTCTTTACAAAATAACTTTTATTCAGTGCAGCATAGGTATCAAGATCTCAGGCTCTCAACTCCGTCAAAGGTTGGAATCACTCCTGGATCACTTCCCATCTATCTGATCTTGGATAAAGTATTCTGTTTCTTCTGAGCATCAGTTTTCTTATCTGCAAATTGGCAATAATAGTAATAATAACAAAAGTGTTTGAAAAGATTAAATTTGACAGTGCGTATATAGTTATATATAAAATGTTTGATGCATTTTGGCTCTTACTGTGTCTCTTTTGTTTTTGGAGATTTGGAACATGTGACAAATCGAAGAAAATAAAAATAACCAGCAAGGATAGGCCCCAAAACAATAACTTGTGACTCTATTAATATATTAGCATTGCCTTCATGTGAACCAAGTTAATACGTTTTATTTTCTTTATAAGTTGCAGAGCCATTTTGTTAATAGAGAGCTTTCTGCAATCAAGTCTGTGCACATGTGAATTATCCACCCCTCCTATCCACCAAACACACACATACACAAGCATATAAGGTAAGGGTCAAGAAAGAAAGAGATTTGCCACAGCCAGAGAGGCTTTGCCCTGCTCCAAAAGAATAGTAAAAATGTATTTAAAACGAATGGAGATTAAATGTAAACATAGCTTAGGCTAAACAAAACACAAAAATGAATTCTTCTCAAGGTGCTATTCCTTCAAATAGAGGATTTGAAATTCGATCGAATGCCAATGCAAAAGCACATAATGCTTGAGTGACACTAATTAGTTGAAAATTGAGCCTAGGAGCAAGTGAAGCTCATCCACTGAATATGTACATAAGGCTTTCCTGTCAAGGAGAACCACAGAGAAATATCTGGGCAGCTTCCTCCTCTTATTTACATTCTGGTTCCTATTAACATTTTTCTGAGAAAGAATTCATGCAAATACGAGCCTTCCAACTTAATAACAAACTGATAATAAAAGTGAGCACTTTCTTTTGTGAACAAATGCCTTTTAAAAGCATCTGAACCATCCAAGTATTTAAGAGACTATGATTTTAACCAGATTATGTTTTAAGAAGTCAACTAAAAGGGAGGATTTTAAATAGCCCTGATAGTCTTAATTCCAGAGAATGCTGTAGTTTCTAACTTAACACCACCATTTCACAAATACAAAATTCACATTTATTAAATGTTTACTAATTTTTATTGACTTTATGTGTTTTCACCATTTCTCCTCTGTTTATGTAATTTGAGATGACATTTTAGTCTGATTTTCATTCCCCCCCCCAAAAAAAAATGAATATTATGAACATAACCAGATGGCCAATCTAACTGCCTTGACAACATAAGACACTTGCTTTTTAAATAAAATCATTTTGGCTACTCAAATTTAAGAATGTATAGGCAGTTTCAATGCTTTTGGTTATGATACTGTTTTCTATACAAGCCATGTATATGCTTTGAAAGTTCACAGTAAGTTATACTACTATTGCTGCTTTCTTAGAGTCGGTATGATCTAACACTTAACAAATCCATCCTTTTTGAGCTTCAGAAACCCTTCACAGACAAATCAGAAAAATTCAGTATAGTGGGGGGAAAAAACCTGGCAATCCAAAGATCTAACTAATACCTTTTTTACTATTAACTTATCATCTGACCTTCTGCTGATTCCTTGCCCTCACATAATCACCTTTCTGAAGTTTGTAAAAATGGAAATGACAACATTTGGGTTACTGCCCAAAGGGATTAGGTAGAAAAAAAAAACTGGATCAGGGGCTATAAAATACCTTGGAGGCCATAAAACGCTACATAAATGCTTGATAGTAAAACAGTTACAGGACTCGATGGTTTAATATAAAACTAGTTTCTCTGCTTAACAAAGTATAGGCAGAAGCACCTAAGATCAAATACGAAAATATGCAAATCTCCTGGCCATAATTAGAGGGGTTTGTTTGTTTGAATAAACTTTATGGACTGATGAGTAGGTGTCTGCACAAGCTATGTGATCAAATGTACGTACCAATTCAGTCGTCACATGGTACTCTGAAACGTCAGTGCAGTCAAGCTGGCTGAAGTGAGAAGCTGAAGGCATGTCATCACAGTCCCACGGGTGTGTTCCTCTGTGAATGAGTTGGTGTGTATGTGTTTTGTCTAATAGCACTGTTTCATGCTATTTCATCCCGGGAGAACGGGAAGGGAATATACGGTTTACAAGCAGAGGGAATGTTTTTGACATATTTTTTTACCCACTGTTTTGAATATGTTCATTATGCCATTTTCCCTTTGAAATTGTAATTTCACTTACTTAAAACTAACATTAATTATTTCAAGAAATCTTCCCCCAAATTATTATTTTAATTAGGAATTTAATCACAAATAGACATTGCCCAACATAATTTATGTAATGTTCAGAAATATCTTAATCACCTTCACGTTTTTCTTTACTGTTCCTTAGGGAAGAAATGAGAATAGAGAACAGAGCTTCCACACATCTCACACGAGAGCTTCGGTCTTGGGCTCCAAATCACTGGCTAACTTACTCCTTTTTTAAAAACGATATGACAGCCTTTTTCAAAGATGGCAGTGTAGGAAAATCCTGAACCCATTTCCTCCCAGGGACATCGCAAATCTACAACTACATGTAGAATAATTCCCTCTTAAAGAGGCCTGAGGATTGAATGATGAGAGCCTCCATAACAAAGGATAAAAGGCTAGCATCAAGGTGGTAAGGAGAGACAGGGGGGGAAATGCACCCCAACAATGATGATCCCTTGTACACTGTTGGGGGAATATAAGTGGTGCAGCCACCATGGAAAACCATGGAGATGCCTCAAAAAAATTAAGAATAGAATTACCATTTAACCCGGGTATCTCACACAAAAAAACACTAATTACAGAAACTCCTGTGTTCACTGCAATGTTATTCACTAGAGCCAACCCAAATGTCCACTGATGGACACATGGATAAAGATGATGTGGAGTATACATACAAAGGAATATTACTCAGCCATAAAAAGAAGCAAATCTTGTCATTTGTGAAAACATGGATGGAGCTTGAGGGGATTACAATAAGTGAAATAAGTCAGCCAGAGAAAAACACATAGCTTATGATTCCACTGCTATGTGGAATCTAAAAGAAGAAAAGCAGACAAACAGAACAAAATGAAAATAAACTCATATATACAGGAAACAGATTAGTGGTTATGAGAGGGAAGGGAGGTTGGAAGGTTCTCTGCCTTAGAAAAAACAGTCCAGTGGCTCTCAGCACTTGACACAGCTCTGTAGGATAGAGTAAGGTGACCAGACGTCCCGCTTTTGGTGGGACAGTCCCGATTTTTAACAATTTGTCCCGCGTCCTGTGGCATTTTAAAAAAGTCCCGATTTTTGGAAAGAATGCACGACAAGCTAGGGAACGGTGGGAGAACAGGAAGGGAATATACGGTTTTCGGCAGCCATGTGGCTATTTAGCCAGGATATGAGTTTTATATTATTTTTGTTAATTTTATAATGTTAAACTTTAATAATAACAAATAATTCTTGAGAACTGATTATCAAGAACTGCTTATCAAAGTTCGCATTGTTGATCAGTTGTTAGAATTCGACCACCATTGTTTGGACTTAATGAACAATGGCATTTTTTGGGGATTGGCAACGATGAAAACATTTTGTAACTGTCTCTCAGACGATACACATCGTACTGCGTGCTAGTAAGCTAGTTAAACAAGTGATGTCATTACAAATCAGCTGTTCAGATAATTTAGGTAAGTAATTTATTTATTTCATAAATACATAAATTTTCTTGAATTTAGCAGACAGTACTCGCATTATTTATATTTTATAGTGGTGGCAAAAAGTCTAGCGCTGGCCTTGAAAGTGACTTACAACTTATGTTATGGCAAATTCAGAGGAAAAATAATACAAGTTAGTATTGTTATTATTTAGAAAGAAATATAGGATTAAAATTAAAATAATAACGCGCTGTCCTTACCAGGAACTAATGCTGCAACTGAACACGTTTTTTTCTACAGTAAATAAAGTGTGTACATCAGAAAAATCACAATTAAGTGTTGAGACTTTGAAAGCCATTTTATGTGTGAAATATAATTTAACAAATTCTTGTGAAAAACTTCATGACCTTTTAAACAATGACAGCAATCTACTAAAAAAAATTCACTCAAATGAGAAATATGCCAAAGAATAAAATAATACTATACATAATTTTTTAATTTATTATATTTGTAAATTGTACTTACGTTGAAATTTTAAAAAATGTATATTACAATACTATCTTTGCATTCTATGAAAATTTTTGTTGCTCCATATAGACCAAATTTTTAATCAAGAACACCCTCCTCCACCCCCCCCGCCCCCCCGTCAGGGTAGGGGAGGATGGGGGAAGGTCAAGGGGGAAAAAAAGAGACATATGTACTACTCTTTGTAATATTTTAAGTAATAATAATAAAATAAAATAAAAGTCCCCCCCCCCCCCCGTCAATGGTGTCCCGCTTTACCAATGTTACAATCTGTTCACCTTAGGATAGAGAGAAGGTGCACATCTTCTCTTAATACATCTTACAGAAGAGAGAGAGTTGGAGCTTGCATCAAATATAAGCATGTCAAACTCAAAGGCTAATATGAGAGAAATAAACAAGGTTTATTTTGATAGAGACATGCTGAATACAAAGGGCTGAAATAAATGAGTAATCATTAACATAAAATAATAGAACATTTTAATAAAAATTAATATTTTTGCTTGAACATTAACTTACCAGACACAGAATAACTGTGCAAATTAGTAAGCATAACGCAAATAAACTTATTTTTCTTGTTATCTGAAAGTGAAATATTTCCTGTTGCACACAGCAAACAAGTCAGTGCAAGACTAATGACATGGCAATCAACTGCTAAAATATTCGCTGCTAGTATTAGTGGAGAGAAGTGGTGCGTTTGCATGTAAGGGGTGTAAGAAAAGTGAATGCAACACAATTATAGTAATCAGTCATTAGCAAACATTGTAGTTCGTTATTAATAATTATGTATAACAAGATATTATAAAAGTTATGAAATTTTTATTAAAATGTTTCTTATATGCCATTACATTGGCTGGGCAGCAAAAATATTCATTGTGGGCTGCCTGGGGCTCTCACAGGCCCAAAATTTGACATGCTTGATCTAAAACCTCAGCATTTCAGGTCACCGATTTAGAGAAATATAACAGCAAGGTCTCAGCCCCTGGTATGACTCTGTAGAACTGAGAGAAGACATGTCATCCTAAATTCTCTCCCTGCTCCCCCAACACACCCAAGATAGAGTGAGAGGAGTGGAGTAGGCACATTCATAGAAGAGGTTTGAAAAATCTCCAAAATCACGAGCCAGCCTGGAGAGCAGTGTGTGTGCTATAAGAAAGAGCATGAACTTGTCAAGCTGGCTGAAGCTGAGTCATGGAGAGATTGTAACAGAAAAATGACACAGTTTGATTTCCATTTTAAGTAAATCACAGTAGCAGGAAGAAGCTCTTATTGAAATAGATGAAACAAAAATTTGAGAAACAGCTTAGAGGATCCTGGGATAAAATATTAAAGCAACGAAAATCTGAATTTAAAAGGGTCAGGTTTTGAAACATGTTGAGAAGATTAAAAAAATTAGAAATTGGTGATGTGATTGGAGAGGATGTGGGAGGATTCTGTTTAGAATCAAGTTTCTGGTTTGCTTAAATAAGTAGATTGAGGCATTATAAACCAAAAAGTAAGTTCCGAAAAATAAAACAGAAAATTGTGTTATTATGAACCTACTAGGGGACCAGTGCACAAAAATTTGTGCACTTGGGGTGGGAGGAGGGGGTCCTTCAGCTCGGCCTGTGCCCTATCACAGTCTGGGACCCCTCAGGGGATGAGTGAGGGGCTGATGGCTGGCCAAGGGTTTTCAGGCTGGCCAACCCCCCCAGTGAGGACCCTCACCTCATGGGGGTGTGGTCAGCCTGGGTGAGGGGCTGAAGGTTGTTTTCAGGCTGCCCACAGCTCCCATTGACCCAACGTCCCAGCGAAGGCTGGCTGGAGTCAGGTTTCTGAGGTTTATTTATCTTCTATAATTGAAACTTTGTTGCTGTGAGCAGAGGCCCAGCTGGCCTAGGCAAGCAGTTTCCTCCATCACTGGCCTCCTGTTTGCTTCAGCTCCATGGCTTTTATAATTGAAACTACGTTGCCTTGAGCAGAGGCCCACCGGCCTAGTCAGGCAGTTGCAATGGAAGCCTCCTGCTTGTTCCAGCTCCATGGCTGTTGGCCTCCACCTTGGCTGGGTTAATTTGCATACAGCCACTGATTGGCAGGGAGGCGTGGCTTGGCTGGTGGGTGTGGCTTAGGTGTCTTGGAGTGATGGTCAATTTGCATATTTACTCTTTTATTAGATTAGATTGTCTAATATGGCATTGAGATGCCAGATATCAGAGGAAAAATATACAACAGATGGTTGAATATATGAGAACAAATGCAGCAGAGAAATTAGGACTAAAAGCAAAGAAGTCAGTGTCATTAGCAATAATGTATGAATTAAAACTTTAAGAATTCATGGGATTGCCCATGGCAAGCATAGAGATTATCAAGAAAGAGTTTAAATGATGACATATATGACATCTATGATTTATTTTAGTCTTCCATTGTCTAGGAGGCTACCTTCCTCTCCACTCCATGCAGTTCTTCTCTTTGCTTTGGTTTGAGAATATCAAAGAACGGCTACTGAAGAATGTAATAAGGGGAAGTCTCAGTTTCCTTCTAAATTGTGTGTCATCATGCCTCATTCTCTTCTCTCTCCTTCTCTTTTCCAGTCTGAAGTTGCAGAAAAAGTGCCATGAAACTGTATATACTAATCATTTCATGTTGGGCAGCCTTTGAGTCTATTTGACAGCAGAGGAAGTGGAGATAGGAAGGAGAAAAATACAAACAAAAATATACAAATGCATTCTGTGCACATCTTGGGGGGAAATGCATAGAAATTATTTATTTGTTCATTCAACTTCTGATTTATTAAACAAGTGTGTATTGAGAATGTACCTATGCTAAGTGCTCTATACAACTTAAAGGATGGTGGAATAAAAGCAGGCTGAAAACTGATTATTTTGATGCTGGAAACTGATTGTTTTTAACCTACCTTGGTTGCTCTGAAAGGTCAGAGCTATGCACCCATTGTTTAAGTTGAAACATTGTTAATTACAGCAAATCCCCACCTGTTAATTACATGTAAAATTCTTCCTTGGAATTTCCTGCCTAAGGATATGGTTGTATTCTCAGAGACTCAATAAAAGGCTGGTGAGACCCAGGCATCAGTGGGCAATCTACCTTGGTAGAGGAAAGATGCCACGCCTGGTCCCCCAGTTTCCAAATTGATTCTCTTCTAGTCTCTCTCTCTCTTCATTTTGTGTGCGGCCTCCTTTAGAACTGAAACCCTGAACAGGAACCCTGAACCACACTGGTCATGTAAGGGGCTCCAATAAAAGCGTAAAGTAATGAGGCTTTGAACTGTGGAAATGAACTTAAAGAGAAAGGGTGAGTGAGGTTTTCTATATATTTAGAAGAATACAGAAAAAAAAGAAAAAAGAAACCCGATTCTGGCCCTTGAGGAAATGACTATCTAGAAGAGAGTCATTTGTATTACGTTGTTCTGAATACTTCAAATTTGAAATACAAGAATATCTGAGGACTTTGGTAACAGAAAACCCAGAAGAGAAAGTTATGATTTCAAAAAATTTTGTCTATGTTTATACTAATTATAAAATATAAAATATGTCAAGGTAATTCACTCAGTGTGCATGAAAGAACTTGCTGTTTAACTTGCATCAATGTCAAGCATTATTGGCTGTTGAGTAGGTAAGGTAATTTTCAAACCTGTTCCTAGTTCCAGTCCAGTAGCTCATAGTCAGGTCCCCTATTGATAAGATACTCAGTCCATTTCCAAGTAGTTAAATCTTTTTCTTCACGTTGAATGAAAAGTATACATTTTTTGGTTCTGTTGTTTTGAATCAAATAATTCATATTCTATAATTAATATATATATATATTTAGTAATATATATATATATATATATATATATATATATATATATATTCCCAAGCTTCAATTCTTTTATGCATGACTGCTTATCCTATATTAGTGCTTTCGATGTCTGCCTTTAAACAAAAGTATCTCTTTTCTGTCTCTCCTTTAACATCTCTTAAAAAGAAACCAGTTTAAATTCTCCTGGTATTCAATTTCTCATAACTCACTATAACTGTGTTCTGTGTATGATATTTAAACTCACAGTATTCAACTGAACTTTTAATACATCCCTTTTACTAGTCACTAAAAATATAATCACAAGCTTCAGAAATGTCTGCATAGTCATTTACATATTATTTAATCTTTGTTTTCAATATTCTGGGATTTTCTACCTTTTATCTTATGTCCTCCTTTCAGCTATTCATGAATTTTTATCACCTGGAGATAAAGCTATTTTTTTTTAAAGTTTGCTCTTTCCTATATTGCCAGATTCTAGAACTCCATGATAATGCACCAAATATTCAAGCTGAGCATACCTCTGTAGTTCAGCAAAACTAAACATTTGCCTATTTCTATATAGTTGAAAACCCATTGGTTTTTCAGGTGATTAGGGGAGAGCAGGCTCAAGTGAAATATATTATTGGAAAGCAACCATAATGACATGTCAACATACAATAATTCTATGTATAATTCTACATTATAGATGTTCATTCAGAGTATAAATGTGCTCTTTCTTTGTCCAAAACACCATTGAAAAAAATACAAAATACTGTCAACTCCAGTACTTTCAATAATATGAACACAAACAAAAAAACCCACAAAATTTAAAGAGGCATAATTTTCAACTGCCATTGTGGAGATTATCCATCTGAGCTCTAAATGCTGAAAATCAATATCCATATTAAAAGAATATTGTAAACAATGACTAAATGTCAACCCTTAAATCTTTTCTTTTTTGTGTGTCTTTCTGTTGTAGTTGTAAATTCCATCACTGTAAAAGCATTGCAATTGTGAGGACTTTTTTAAAAATCTGTACAATCAACAGTAATGATGTGTTGTAAATAATACAGTTGAAAATCGATTTGAAATTCCTAGCACGATATTTTTTCCCCTTGTCTCAGGATTCTATCAGATTGAACTGAAGTACAGATTATACTGCTTTTCTGAAAATCCTCATCAAGAATGGAGACAATTTGGCATCACCATACTTACCCTTATAAATAAGCACAAAACACAACCCTCCCCCCTTTCTATGGGAAATATAGTTTTAGCATTTTCTAAATGGGACTGTCTTGCAATGTATTATATCAGATGAAATTGGTCCCTTAGAAAGGGGTACCTAGCTTTATAAAGCTCCAAAATTGAAGTACATGCTGGACTTATGACTGAAGTTTTGTGGAAGGACACCCCTTAAAGATTACTTTCAAAAAAGTGTAAAAACTTTTTAAAGTGTCAGGAAATCTGATTTTTAGTCTTAGCTTTTTTAGTTGTGTGACATCAGACATGTCAAATCCTTTCTGAATATCTTCTTTTTTTTAATCTGATTGAATGGCACAGGCCAAGTAGATCTCAAGCCTGGCTGGACATTAAAATTACTTGGAAAGGTTTTTTTAAATATAAATGCCTCCCATATTCCCCAAATAAGCTAAATCAGAATTTCTGAAGGTGGGGCTGAAGCATTAGTATTCGCTTCAGCTCCCCATGTGATTGTAATATGCATCCAACAATCACTTCCAACTCTAAAATACTCTGACATTTTATAAAACTTGCCATTTGAGAACCTCAGCATGTGTTTCAAATGAGTTCTGGAGAGAGAATTTCCAGTGTTAGGTGTTGATGTTTGTTCTATCAGTTGCATTCATAATGTAGGCTGCCAAGGGGAAAAAAAAAAAAACACCAAGAAAAAAATTAACAGGAAAGGTAGGCAGGCCATGCAAAGGAGAGCTCCATTACAGAAGAGCTGTCTGCAGGAGACCAAAGTCATGCTCTTTAACATTCTAAGTGATTGGTTTGTGCACTGAACCAAATCTGAGCAGTTCCAATGTTTGAAAATGTAATGACTTAAATAGAAATACTAATATACCCTTCAAGGTCATGAAACAGTTCCTTGACCTCAGCAAACATGTAACTTCTGTGAGCTGATATAGGGCAATTTGACTGACTCCTAATAACCTTAAGATGCGTCCTGCTCTTTCCTCTGCATTAAAATATGTTAATATCAGCTTTGGAATCAAATGGATTCATTTTTAAAAAGCTTTCTTTTTTAAATTTCCATTTTATTTGCAGAATTACCAAGAAGTTTTTCATAATTACCATATTTTCTAACTCTGAATAAAATTAAACAAAGGGCTGAGGTATGAAAAGGTCATCAAAACAGGAGACTATAAAAGAAATCTGAGAATAGCTATACATTGCTAATGATAGCCTAAGATTTAATTTAAAGTGAGTCCTGAAAATGTGTCATGGTTAAGAAATGAGTTTCAATCTTTAAGCAACACATTTAAAAAATTTACCATATAGGCTATCTCAAACCGATTTAGTGTGTGGGTACGGGGGAAGAGGGGATCGGACAACCTACTAAGAATTTACTCATCTAGAATTCTTTTATCTTGGAAAGATAGGCTGTTGAATATCAATACATAATGTGCTACATGGAATGTGGTTAATATTACACCTAACACACGAAGTCTAGAATGAGTTATAGATCTCTAAAGATGACATAGATCAGAACTAGAAAGTTAACAGTAATTCAGCACCTAGCAACTGCTGCTAAGTTATGGCCATACCCACCATTTCAGAACCAACACCTCCTTTTTAAAAACATTTTTTTGTAGATCCCCCTTAACTTCCCAATGGCACAATGTATTTCCTACCATAATTTTAAAATAAGCAATAACATAATTTATAATAATGGAATAAACATTTTAAAGTGCATTCACGACTACAGTACATTTTTACTTATTTTTACACTCTACTTAATTATGAGTAAGTTGGGATCATAGAAGAGCATGATGACAAGTCATTCTGTATAAGCAGGTCAAGAAAAATGGAAGAGCAAATGAAAGACACACTATAAACTAGTAACAGATCAGATGTATTCATATAACATAACAGATCAATGGGGGGAAATGTTTAATGGAAGGATAGGTGGCATGCTAAGGTCTATCAGTATTTGAAAAAAGAAAAGGTGGAAGAATACTATTCTTGTGAATATGCTAGGCTATTTATAAATGTGCTTTCAAAATAACTCACTGTTACAGCATGGAATAGAGTGCCAATGAAGTATCTCTAGGGATATACTTTTTTATCATGGAGTCAACAAATGTTCAGGATGCATTTAGTCTCTGTATTAAAAATTCTTGAAGACAGTGTCATTCCTTAAGCAAATAATAATTGAAGATGGACTGGAAATATAAATGATAATGAAAGAGACTGTATTGAAATTATGAGGTAACCCCCTCTGAAAAAAATTTCAGGTTTTAAAGAAAATGTTGAGTAAACTTATAAACGCAATATATAATTTTAATGGCAGATTTCTTAACCTTGTGTTAAAAATATTTTTAAATATAGGTGACTTTAAAATAATTTTAATTTTAAAGTTAATTTTATATTTGGTCTTAAGTATTTTAAAAAACTCCTTAGGTCCTATGTCTTACATAACAACAAATAGTTTTGCTGGTTTTGTTAAAGTTGTGTTACTAATCTGAAATCTCTTCTAATTGATGTATTGTTGAAAAGAAAGAAAACCTATTGGTAATTTAACTTATTTTCAAAGATGTGGGTATAAAAATCTAAAATGGAGCCAAATCTTTTTATAATTAAATTATTTAAATTTTGATTTGATCTGAAAGTTGTGTTTTAGCTCAATTAATTCCTTTTGCATATCTTGGCTAACATGTTCCACAATCATTTCAAATGAGTTAATCACCCAATTTGGTATTATATTTTGTATTCAGATCTTTAAATCTTGCCATCATATCTTATCTAAACTAATAAAAGTGAAATAGTAAAATTAACCGTTTCTCCGAGACAGGGTAAGCCACGCCCACCAGCCAATCAGAGCGGCTGTATGTAAATTAGCCCAGCCAACATGGCGGCCGCCACTCACGGACCTGAGTAAACGTTTAGGCAGCGTCCGTTGCAGCAGGAGCGAAAGCGATACTGTTTTTGGCCCTTGGCGGGCAGGCTCCGAAACATGTTTCAATAATGTAACAATCATAGAATCCTCAGGAGCTGAAGGGAACAGGCCTGGCCTGCCTTACTAAGAGTAACAAAGTCTCATTATAGACGCTGCGCTGCGAGGTGAAGCAGAGGAGGTTTCGTTACCTCAGCCCACCTCAGCTTAAAGGAAAAGAAACCTGCATCCAGCCAGCCTTGCTGGGACGTTGGGTCAATGGGAGCTGTGGGCAGCCTTAAAGCCCCTCACCCAGGCTGGTCAGGCACGCCAGCAGGTGGACGTCCCCCGAGGGGTCCCAGACTGCGAGAGGGCACAGGCCGGGCTGAGGGACCTCCCGAGTGCACAGAGCGGCTGCAGGGCGGGACAGCGCAGGACCCAGGACCCG
>PVJC01038999.1:0-16420 GCA_004026665.1 Murina feae | reverse complement strand
TCAGAATTGAAGGTCAGATAAAGAGCTTCACAGACAAGAAAAAGCTAAAGGAGTTCATCACCACCCAACCAGTATTATATGAAATGCTGAAAGGTATCCTTTGAGAAGAGGATGAAGAAAAAGTAAAGATAAAAATTATGAACAACAAATACATATCTTTCAACAAGTGAACCTAAAAATCAAGTGAATAAAAAAATCTAATGAACAGAATGAACTGGTGAATAGAATAGAATCAGAGGCACAGAAAGGGAGTGGACTGACAATTTTGGGGGGTAAAGGGTGTTGGGAGTGTGGGAAGAGAATGGACTATGATCGTACACCTATGGATGAAGACAGTGCGGGGGCGGGACAGAAGATGGGGTGGGAAATGGGAGGAGGGGAGCTATGGGGGAAAATAGAGGAACAACTGTAATAATTTGAACAATAAAGATAAATAAATTTAAAAAATAGCTTAAGGGGTTATCAAAAGTATTGACCTACATTATAAAGGTTGCAAAAAACACTGCAAAGTTGCCTATTTACTTTTTTTCAAATTGAATTTCCTGCACTTAATCTGACTGCATCCGTTTTTGGAATTGATGCCATAAGAAAAGACACGTTTTCATAAAATTACATTTACTGTTGAAGTCTGCAGTGCCTCACAGGAGGCAGGACACTGAGTATGGCTGACACTAACTTTTTGCAGCAAAGCAAGATTCACAAGATGTGTAGGTTGAATGGAGGACAGAGGAATCATTTTCCATGAGCAGCACCTTCCCTTGTTTTGTTCTCTGCATTTTGTCTTCATGTTTAAGGGGCTGAGGAATAAGTCTGTTGAGAGTAACACTGGAAATGTTTGTGATTTAAATTAGCTAAAACTTTTAACCATCTTTTTTGCAGGGAGAAAGTGAAAAAGATTTTTAAGGATAGTAGTAAAGAATTAGAGCAGAATATTTCAGTCTTTGAGTAGAATTCAAAATGATGTGCTCCTCATTCCTTACTGCAAGGCACGTAAAGCTTTATCTCTGTCTGCTCAGCTGCCCTAATCTTGTTTGCTTCCCCATTTAGTTTTGTAATCTCTGCAGAAAAAAAAAGTGCTGTATTTAAGAGAATTTTTAGTTTTGGGAGATTATGATTCACTTTGAAGTTAGATTTCTATATAAATACAGCTGGAGTTGCTGGGTTTTTTTAAGCGAAAAAAATTTGAAGTCAAAATGCCATGTTTTATTTTAAAAAAAAGGAAAGAAAGGGAAATAAGTACCTACCTAACTATGGCTATTCTAATCCAGAGAATTGAAATTAAAATAGAACTCTATTGTTTTATGATTGACTCATATATATTTTACTGTACCACAAATTCCTCTGAAAAAAATAATGTGTGTGTGTATAAAAACATTACCTTGGCAGCCCAACCTAAAATGTGGGTGTTTTCCTTGTCCATGAACAATAGTGTAATTTTCCTATATTTATTCAAATAAAGTGGAAGGAGGTCTTGAATTCTTTGGGGGAAGATGTTAAATTTGATGTAATTAAACATGAAAGTAGAGTTTTCAAGCAGGCAGTTGGATACAGATATTTGGATTTCAGGAGAGAGAAGTCCATGTTAGAGATCAGATCGTCTTTATAAGTCATTTGCTTATAGAGGTTCTTAATGCCATGGCACTGGATGCGATCACTGATGTGTGTATTTGGAAAGAGATGTGAAGGGGGCTTAGGGCAGAGCTCTGGGCGACATTCCCATTGAGGGACTCAGGAGAGGGAGAGGAATCAGAACTGGAGAATAAGTGAGTGTGACCCTCTGTGGAGGAAGAGCAGGGGAATGTTGTCTGTGGCAAGTCACGTGAACCAGGTGTTTAATAAAGGAGAGGATAGTCGATTCTGCCAAACAGTGCTGAGAATTTAGGAAAAATAGAGTAATGCTGAATTTGGACACAAGAAGTTCTTCAGTGACCTTGACAAGAGCTATCTCAGCAGGCTCCCTGGAAGGAAGCCTCAGTTGGGAGAAGATAAGGAGAGGGGTGAGGTCAGGAAGAAGAGAGAGGGAATGTAAACTACTCTTTCAACAAGCTCAGCTGTAAAAGGGAGAGAAATGAGATAGTAGTGAAGGAATGGAGGATCAAAGGAGAGATTGTTAGAGATGGGAGATCCTAGAGCCCATTTGAATGCTGTTGGAGGGAGAAGCTGATAATTCATGTGGAAGAGCATCCTCACACCAGCCCTGAGAGAGCAGGTACACAAGTAGAAGAGTTGGCCTTTACTCACAATAGGGATAGTTTGGTTATGTAACCAGAGAGGAGACAGGGAGAATAAGGTGACACAAAAATGAAATTCTGTTAACTTGATTAAAAAAATACGTGCAAAGAAAGAAACATACAACTAAAAGGTTAAAGTTGGTGGTGCCTGGGTAGGCTAAATAGCAATGTCTGAAGGTGATTAAAGAAAATTGAATTTATGTAAAGAAAAGGGCATGGGGGATGGAGATACAAAGCACTGAGCCAAAGGGTATTGGGTCAATGATGACAGCAGTGACACAAGGAAGGTGCAGAGAAGAAATAACAAGAGCACCTCAGCGGGTTGCTTTAGCTCACTGGGAAGTCAGAAGGAAGGGGACTTTGGAGACAGGTTCACGGGGTTAGCCTGGGATGAGCTGCTGCTGCGCATTGCTCCTCTGGTGGTAAGTCTCATGTTATCCCTTAGAGGTAAGAAGGGTGAAGGGAATGGCGCTGGCATGCTCCCCTGGAGAGAGTGTGTTCAGGGTCCTTCATCCTGAGTGTATTTATCTCTGACTTGCAAGTAGAAATCTTAGGGGAGGACTCAGGAGAGTGTCTCAATAGAATATTCATCAGCTTTTTAGGTGTGCTCTTTCAGGGTCGTGGTCTCTACTAATTGGTCGGTGCCAAGGCTGGGAGTTATTAGTCAGTATAACTGGTCCAGTATAACTGAGGCAGCCAGGGCACCACTTGTCTGGTTTTCCTGCTTTTCTGGGCCTGGAGCTGAAATACAACTGAGGTCTAGATGTTATTTTTAGGGAGGAAAAAGTCAGGGGGTCTAAACTGCATGACCATGGATATGCCAAGGGAGGATAGGTTATCCTGGGGGCAAGGTTCTTGTTTTCCCAGTTTTTCCCCTTGCTAGGCATCCTGGGCTTTCTTCCCTGGTGAGTTTCTGCACCTGGCCCATAGTCCTTGCTCTGCTCATGTCTGTCTAACAAGGAAACATCAGAATGTCCATAGTGGTTATCTGTTGGTAATGGGATTATAGGTGATTTTTGTCATTTACATTTTTTGGCATTTTTCAACAAAGATTTTTTTTTATACCTGGAATAAAGTTAATGTAATAAAGATAATCACACAATCTTCAGTGACCCTTAATGCCATCATTCTTTGAAAATACAAACTCTACCAAACTCCTCAGCCATACTCTTCACCAGATAAATTTCCTGTAGTGATGTTTATCCCACAGATACTTACAGGGGCTGTGGCAACACAGCTCTGCCTACTGAAGGAGCTGTGCCTCTCCCTCTTTGCAACAAATTCTGCCTACAGAAGCTGTCTTCTCTGCTCTATTCCTTGTCTCTAAGCTAAGGGTAGAAAAGAAAGATGTGAGAAATTCTTGGCAGGTGAAGAAAAGCCATCAAATATTCTTGCAAACACAGGTGTCCATTTTATTTCAACATCGAAAATCAGGTCACTATCTAAAACAATAGAACAGAAAAGTCCCATTCACAGCAGAAAGAGGCAGGCTTTGCCAGTGGGAATATTTTTCTGCAGTTTCCAGATAACTGATTCTTTTTTAAGAGCCCACAGGCACACTTTTTACCCTGCCCAGAACCACATAAAAATGATGACCAGATGGTATATGTTGCTTAAAATTTGCTAATAGCCTTAATGAAATCACTCTTTCTAATCAGTAGGATTGTGCCTATTATCCAAATCATAAGCAAAGGATCATATCTTTTCTTCTTGAAGCAGGCTGCTTCTTAATTATACATAAAAATCTCTGCTAGCAAACAACATTTCTTTTATTTTGTTTCTTGAATGGATAGTCCACACATATTGAAATAGTGCCAGCATTGTCAGTGAAAAATAGTCTGCTCACGATGTTCCTTCCCAAGGGCAACCAGTGCAGCTCCTTGTTCATATTTCTAGAGTTATTCTATCTAAAATATTTATTGATTTCAGAGAGGAAGAGGGAAATAGAAGCACAGATGGTGAGGGAGAATCATTGATCGACTGCCTTCTGCATACGCCCTACCAGGGATCAAGCCCGCAACCTGGGCATGTGCTCTATGGGGAGTGGAACCCTAACCTCCTGGTGGACTAGTGGACACTCAACCACTGAACCACACTGGCTAGGCTAGAGTTACTCTTCTTATATACAAGCAAATAGCTTGAGAGTTAAAGGAAAATTTAACAAGCCTCCTTTAATATTTAATTTAAATTTTTAATACTCCATAACTTGAACAGAAACATCAAGGTTGGTCAGAGAGGCATATAATGTTAAAAACCAATGATAATTAGAGGTTGGAGAGAATTTAATATTTTTCTGAATACAAGTGTTGGAGATAGGAGAGAAGACTCAATTTTTTATATTTTTTTGTTAATCCTCACCGGAAGATACTTTTCCATTGATTTTTAGAGAGAGTGGAAGGGAGGAGGAGAGACAGAGAGAGAAAGAAATATCAATGTGAGAGACACATTGATTGGTTGCCTCCTGTACGCACCTGGACCGGGAACAGAACCTACAACTAAGGAACATGCCCTCGACCAGAATCGAACCCGGGACCCTTTAGTCCGCAGGCTGATGCTCTATCCACTGAGCCAAACCAGTCAAGGTGCAAGACAGTTTTTTGAAGTTGATTCCCATACCTCTTTAACTGACACACCTATTATATTATAAAATATCTCATTTATCCTGCAACTATCTTTTAAGTTTTTAATGTAATACTAAGCATTTCATGATTTAATTTTTAAAAAGTTTCACTCAGTCATAAAGCATACATGCATTAATTTTTAATGCACTTATTTCTTAAAAAGGACTCTCTACCTGAGTCACTAATCATTGATAGTGTCTGCTGTCCCTCCCTCCAGATCTGGTGCCTCTCAGAGGGTCAGCAAGCTGTGGCTTAGACTCTGCGGACCACTGGTGGTCCATGAGGTCTGAAAGGTTAGCGACCGCTGGCTTACAGGCCAAATCTGTTCTGCTGCCCATTTTTACAAATCAAGTTTCATTAAAAAATAGTCATGCCTGTTTGTTTATGTATTATCTAAGCTACTTTCACACGCTAATAACAACACTTAGTAGTTGTGACACTGGTCATATGGCTTACAAAACTCAAAATATTTTATTTATCTGGCCCTTTACAGAAAGTTTGCCAATCTATATCCTAGAGTGTAGAATTTTGGTTATGGCAATGAATGGGCAAAAAGCATTAGAATAAAAAGAAAAACCAGGAAATGATTTTAAATGCAGCAATAACAAAGTTATAATGGTACAGAGAATTCTGTAGGAATATGCTATTTTCATACACAATCCCTTTATGTTTATTTATTCCAAATGCTTTAGTACTCATATGGAGAAAAGATTAGGAGACTATTAATACAAAGATTTAGATAGAATAAATTAAGGAAGATGCTAACATAGGTAAGATTTTTATCTGCTCCCATGTATACTTGATCCATGAACAGCGTGAGTTGGAACTACAAGCGTCCACTAATACATGGATTTTTTTTTCAATAAATATGTATAGACTTACTGTAAATGTATTTTCCTTATGATTTTATTAACATTTTTTCTCTAGCTTATTTTCATTGTGTATAATTATATAATACAAATAAAAATATTTATGAATTATTGATCAGACTTCGGATCAACAGTAAAGTTTTTGGAGAGTCAAGAGTCTTACATGGATTTCTGACTGCAGGGGAGGGGGCAGTGATGCCCCCGTTGTGTTGTTGAAGAGTCAATTGTATTGCTTTTCCAACCTCTTCCAGCATTGCTAAAACTTTTATGAACATGTGTTTATGTGTACAGTCCAGATTAAAGCACATCTCTGAGGAATTTATATGGGAAAGAGGAAGGATTTAGTGAATGAAAAGGACATTTAAAAGTTTAATGGGAGCTTGGTGAATATGACATCTGTCACTCCAGCCATTGCCAGAGTTGTTCTGCTGATCTGGCGTTCTTTCTCACCATCATTTCAGAACTACACACTTGGCCAAAAGGCTCAAACTGCAGAGAAATAAAAACTGCTTTTCCAAGGCACATCAGTGAGAGCCCATACTCCCTCTGATGCTACCAGTTGTAACTTTGTTACTAGAATTTAACGATGGATAAGGAAATGAAAATAAAATCATTGACTAGAATTATGTTTAACAACGGATTGCTAGACTACCCCAGTGTTTCCTGGATGGTCTTAGAAGATAGAGCTTGATATTTACAAGAGTATATTTAACCAAAATAAAAGCAAATAAAGTGTTGCATTGCATTAGAACAACTGAATAGTAAAGATAAAAATTTAACATTGAGCAGCAATTGTTGTTTCTTTTTTCAGTGTGTAGAACTGAAATACAAGTAAAACTATAATAACCATCCCTGAGGGTAACTGTGGCCTTTGACAACCCAGAAAGAAAATATGTGTAGTCTGAAACGATTTCTCTCCAGTGTTACTGAGTAAATAAAATATATAATCTGACTAACAAGCTGTACTTTTCACAAGAGGACAAAAATCTTATGGAAGGATTCTAGCTTTGCTTTCTCCAAGTCTTACAGAAATTACATATTGAATAAAGTAATAACAATGAAAATTAATTGTGTAAATTGAAGGCAAAGGGAAAATGCTAGATGTATAAAATTATCTTGAAATATATATTTGTTTATATATATATATTCCTCAGCCCAGCCTGCCCCCTCTCAGATATTGGGAGCCCTTAGGGGGTGTCCTACTGATGGCTTAGGCCCACTCCCTGATCCCCTTGGGGAATGGGCCTAAGCCACAGTCTGGCCTCCCTTTGTGGGAGGCGACCAGTCTAATTAGAGGAAGTCACCAGCCCCATCACCCCGCTGCTGCAGCCACTGCCAGTCACCGCAGTCACCAAGGTGTTTTCATCAACACGGACTCCAGTCCCTGCACCATAAAAAAAATGACAACTTTCTTTAGGTATTCTCAAGAAATGTCTTTCATAGGCTATGACATTTCTTTCTTTCTTTCTTTTTTATCCTCAGTTGAGGATATGTTTCCATTGATTTTTAGAGAATGTGGAAGAGAAGGGAAAAACAGAGAGAAACATCAGAGTGAGAGGAACACTTTGATTGGTTGCCTCCTGTATATGCGCTGTCCTAGGCCACAGCCAGGGAGGAGCCTGCAACCTAGGTACATGCCCTTGGTCAGAATTGAACCCGGACCCTGCAGTCAGCGGACTGAGGCATTATGCACTGAGCCAAACCAGCTAGGGCAGGATATGACATTTCTTAGCCCTCCAGCAGTGGATCTTCATTTTTTTTCTCCAGGAGTGTGGTGGAAAAACCCTAGATCGCCTTTTTGGATTCTTATTACCCAAGTTACTAAGAATATTACCAGTGGCATACAGGGAGCTTAGCCAATGAGCGGTAAGAAAAGGTGTTTCCTCTGTAGTTCACTCTGATCCCCGGCTCCACCCCTGCCCCTCCAATCCCAGCTCCACCCCTGCCCAGGCCTGTAACCTCTGGATGAGTCTGCAGTCCTGGGCAGGGGACCACCAGGCCTCTTCCATCACCGGCTCTGATACTGCCCTCTGCCATCTCTGGCTCTGCCCTTGCCCCACTGTCAGCCTCTGGCCAAGGCTGCAGTCTTGGGCAGGGGACCCCCCAGGCCCCTGCTTTGCTGGTTCCACTAGTGCCCAGACTCCTGTGATCATAGGCTCCGCTCCTGCCGCTCTGATCGCTGGCTCTGCAGAGCCCAGGCCCCTGTGATCTTCAGCCTTGCCCCTGTCCAGGCCTGAGGCCTCTGGCCCAGGTATTATGCCTGAGTAGGCACCCTCATACCCCTCTGATCACACGCTCTGCCCCTGCCCCCTCCAATCACTGCCTCCGCCCTTGCCCATGCCTGCGGTCTCTGTCGAAGGCCTCTGACCTGGGCAGGGGACACCCAGCCCCCTCTGATTGCCTGTTCTGCCCCTCGGGCCCCCCACCTCCCTTGCCACCTGCCTGGTTAACAGGCCTGACCACTTCAGTGGTGGGGCTGAGGCAGATGAGGAGCCACCATCTTGTGACCATGGGGGCGGCCAACTTTGTCATAAAGTGATGTCTAATTTGCATATTACTTTTTTATTAGACAGGATGTGGTTATGGGCACCTCCATCTTGTGTTCATGGGAGTGATGCCTAATTTGCATATTACTCTTTTATTAGATAGGATATATATAAAGTATACATATATACTTTTTAATTTAACATTTCAATTGCTTAAAACCAGAATTTAAAATTAATAAAATTTTTCTTTTGTTCCATAATAGATGAACATTCAGTAAAAGGAAAATATTCACTCCATTACCCAAGAATTATATTTTAAGCACCTACCATTTGTGAGAATCTGGTCTATGAGTATGGGATATATCAGTTAACAGATTTAATTTAAAAACAAACCTGTTCTCATGGTGCTTACATGCCAATGGGAAAACCCAGACAATAAATTAGTAAATGATGCAGTATATTAGATGGTGATGCATGCTAATGGAAAAAATAAAAACAGAGAAAGATAAACTAGATTGGGAGTCCTGTTTCTAATCTCATACAACTCCATCTCATTCCATGCAACCATCATCTCCTCAGTGGAGATGGAGAGAAATTAAGGTTTGAGAAATTTTGAGGAGATAAACACTATAATTTGGTGATTCTGTGGATGCAGGAGGTGAGGAAGATGGAAATTTCTGGTATGTCCAATGAATTAGGTGGTGGTTCAGAAAATGAGACAGGAAACACTGGGGGAGTGGTTTCGGACTGTGCTGCAGAAGGTCATGCTTTCCTCTTTGGACATCTGGAATTTGAATGCATTTAAGACATCTCTGTTTCTCAATGACTGTGCCCTCCCGCGACCGAGTTTCCACAGCCTCCAATGTCATGCACTTTAGTTCTGGCTACAGCAAGCACAACATCACTGTTCTGGGGCACACGTACTGCGACTCACACAGGATCTTCTTTCAGGTTTGACCCCCTGCCCCCACCAGCCACCAGTCCCTCACACATATACCTCACCTTAGGTCATGGGATGCTACTCTTACTTAAAAACCAAAATTAAATGCTGAACTACTGAAAACCATTCCTAGTTCACCAGAAGAAATTGTTCCTCCTTGCTATTTCCATAACATTTAATTTTTACTTTATTTCTGGCACTTGCTATATACCTTGTGTTGTGTCTATATCTCCCATTAGATTAAAACTCATTGAATGCATGGTCAGGATCTTATTTCATACACTTAGGACAATGCCTTGCATATAGCAGGGTCTAAATAAATAAGATTTTTATTAAAATGACAGTCATATGAGAATATTCTAAAGAAAAGCCCTTCCAAACTCTGTAGCAATCACTTCCTATAAGTGTGTATTTTTTTAATATCAAAAATTATTTGTGTTATAATTGTGTCTAGTACTTGGTATATAGGTATCTCTAACAAATCAAAATCACTTGATATTGGAAAGACGAAAGTCAAACAGAACAAAATCAGCCATGACTGATAAGATATTCACTAATGTATAAATTATAGAAACATTTAGAGGTTCTTGTGAAAACCTACTAATTCATTTTAAGAAATACATAATATTAAAAGTAAGAAAAATCATTCCAAGCTATTATTTACCCAGACTCCAAAGAATTCAGTGTGTTTCAGACAAACATGGATGTTAGATTAATGTTATATGAAGATTGGACCAGACATGTTCCTTTGATGAATAATCATGTAGTCATTCTGTACACGTTAATTGAGTATCTATTATGCCTCAGCTATTCTTTTAAGTTCTTAGGATACATTAGTGACCAAAAGAGACATGTAAGAAAGTGTAAATATTTTCACAACTGCTGGTTCTTTTTTTAATTTTCATTTATAGAATCTACTTTTATTTCTTCATTATGATTACAACTTTAATAGCTTTAAAGTGTTCCTCCAGCACCCAACTAGGCTTTAGCACTATTGCCAAAGGGGAAGAACATAAGATTGCTTACTCTAAGTGATACTATTCTTTGCACACCGGCTGGTTTGGTAGGACTAAGTATTTCGATTCAAGCCACCAATTGTATTTTGCATCTTCGTATCCTTGATTCCAGGAATAGAAAGATGAATAACACTTGGTATCTCTCATAATTTTCCCCCATCTGGCAGGAATGGTGAACATGAATATACTTAGCTGAGTGTGAAAGTATCTCTACTAGTGGTGTATTGTCTCTGTGATGTCTTCACAAAGAGAGTGATATTTGAGACTGACTTTGCCTGATAAGTAGAAATTTGCCAGATGTGGGAGGAAAGTAAATCCAGGCAAAGGATACAGAATGAGCCAAGTATAGAATCTTGAAATTACTTGGCATTATCGGGGAATGTTCTGTACAGAGATGATAGGTCATAGTGCTGAAAGGTTGTTTGAGACAAGCTTGTTAAGGTTCATTGATTTCATGCCAAGAAATTTTGAGTCATGCTATAGAAATTGGGGAGCCATCTGAGGTTTTTATTCATCACAGTAACAAAATCTTTGCTACGTTTTTGGAAGCTAATACCAAAAACATCATGGATGACAAATTCACAGGAGCAGAAGAAAGAGGGTATCAACCAGCCATGTATTGATCCCCAGGTTCTTCCCCATCTGCTCCTTTTCATTCTTCAAGAACAGTCTTTAGCTGCCAAATGGTCCCATAAAAAACGATGAAAAATTCAGGGCTCTTCACTTTAATCAATTGGATAATTGAATTTCTTTTTCTAGTTTTTGAAAAATATATAATATGAAGTTCTTTGGAAGTAAGAGGATAAATAAAATGATACTTGTTGAGTTCAGCAAATGTGGAGACCAACTATGTGCCAGTCCTGTGCTCAAAATCATGGACAATATGCCTTCATTCATTCATTCATTCATTCATTCATTCAGCAAATGTTTATTGAGGACCTCCTATGTTCTAAATGGGAACTAAAGACACATAGTTTTGAATATCTTGGAGCTGACATTGTAGTAAATTATTCAAATGTTAACTAATTATCCGCAAAAATAAATGCATAACTATAAATTTCTATAGCTATAAAAGTTATGGAAGAAGCTAAGAATTGCAAATAGGAGTGAAACTATTCCTATTACTAGATACAAATCATATCAGCTACATGATTTGCAAATATTTGCTTCCAGTCTGTGTCTTCACCTTTTATTCTCTAATGGTGTCTTTTATAGAGCAGAGTTTTTAATTTAGTGAAATCCAATTTATGATTTTTTCTTCTATGGGTGGTGTTTTTGGTGTTGTAACTAAAAACTCATTTCCAAACCCAAAGTTATCTATATTTTTCTCTTATATTATCTTCTAGGAGTTTTATAGCTTTATATTTTACATTTAGATTTGTAATCCATTTGAATTAATTTTTATGAAAGGGGTAAGGTTAGTGTCCAGATTCTTTCTTTTTTACATGTATGTTTAGCTATTTCAGGACCATATTTTGAAGAGATATCCCTATCATAAGAAAGTTTACAGGCTAATAAAGGGAATAAGATGTGTACACAAATGATTGACTGAAATGACTTAACTAAGATATTTGCCTGAAGGATATAAGAATTATGCTTAGAAGTTCAAAACAGGTGGCATTGGAGAGTACTGTGAAAAGTGAATAAAGTTTCATCATGCAGATGGGGTCCAGGAGAAAATAACAAAAACAAAGGATATATATGTCCTTTATAATAAAAAGGGATATGCAAACTGACCATCACTCCATCACAAAGATGGCAGCTCTCACAGCGGAGGTGGCGGGGAGGGTTTCCATAACATAAGATGGCTATGCCCACAGCAGAGGTCAAGTTCCCATAATGTGCCTTAACAAGCAATCAGGGACCTGAGGCTGTGTGCCCCACCCCATGGGGTTTGACAGGAGACCTCAGGTCACACCCCCCACTCAGCAAGGACTTGATGAGGGGCCTCAGGCTGCACTCCCCGCCCTGGCATTAGGCCAGGGGACCTGAGGCTGCACCCCTTGCCTGGTGGGGCTTGACAGCAGACCTCAAGGTGCATCTCCTGCTCTGGTGCTGGGCTAGGG
Source organism: Murina feae (assembly GCA_004026665.1). Lineage (NCBI taxonomy): Eukaryota > Metazoa > Chordata > Mammalia > Chiroptera > Vespertilionidae > Murina > Murina feae. The sequence goes on along the minus strand of PVJC01038999.1, from coordinate 4,191 downwards.
AACCCCAGGCCATGCCTCCTTTCCAGTGGGGCTTGCCAGGGGACCTCAGGCTGTGCCCACTGTCTGGTGACAGGCCAGGGGACCTGAGGCTGCGACCCCACACTGTGGGGCTTGACAAAGGTGGAACTGACTGGGTCTAGATCTAGCCCAATGGGGATGGGGCTGGCCCAGTCTGGGTCTCTATGATTTCAAGGTGCATGTGTGTGGGTGGGGGCTTGACTCTGGGTCCCATGGTGCACCTCAGACTCTGACAAGAGGAAGATTTTCATATACATTTTACTAATTTTCTTTCATCTCTGACACTTCTATTATAGAGAAAGAGCAAATAGCAACATTAAAATACTTCCTCTAGTTAATCCCCTTAATGTGCATGAATTTTGTGCACTGGGCCACTAGTATGTATATATATATATATATATATTTATAATGGATTTGCATATAGATTGCATGAGAGGTCTGAGAGAAATAGAAGAGCCAGGAGTCACTCTTGGCTTTTTTTGCCCAAACAATAAGAATGGAATCACCATTGACAGAGATGAGGATCATGCAGCAAGAGCAGGCATGGGGCTAGGGTATTCAGGAGCATGGTTTAGAATGTGTTGATTGTGCCTGTTAGACTTTTAATTGTAGCATCCAGTATGCATTGGGATGCTTAAGTTTGGAAGTTAGCAAGCTTTTTAGTAGATGAGTGGTATTTAAATCTATGAAATCAGGGTGTGAAGGTAAATAGAGAAGAAAATAGCTGCAAGGATTGAAGTGTGGAAGACTCCAAAATATGACAGAAAGATTAGGAGAAACCAGAAAAAGACACTCAGTGAATTAAGGAAGAGAGTCAAGCCAGGGATGCAGGAAGCCCAAACGGACATATTCAGAAGGAGTCTGTTGCATGCTGCTGATGGGTTAAGTAAAAGGATTGGAATGGACCCCTTGGAACAAAAACTGATTCCATGGAGGGTATTGAGAACAGCCTGACTGAAATGGGTTTTCTTAATGAGTGAAGAGAAATTGAAGATACTAAATTTAGAAAATTCTTTTGAGGATTTTTTTTTTTTTTTTTTGCAATAAAACAAGGAGATTGAACAGTAGATGGAAGAAGCTACATCAGGGAAGGGTGTTTTTTGTTTGCTGTAACAGCTGAGAAGGGAAGTAAGTGAAATAGGAGTGAGAGGGGAACTGGCAGAAGCGATGTCCTTAAATAAGTGAAAGGGGACAGAATCTAGTGCATGGGAGCCGGGCTGAGCACAGATGGAGGCGAGGACAGTTTATCAATAGATACTTAATTCTCTAAGCAGTGAGAAAGCATTAAAGTTCATGAGTAAGGGGTATGATTCTTGTTAATCCTCATGTGTTTATTCTTTTCCCTGTTACTATAGACAAATTCAGATGCTTAAAAGTATGTCCAAAAATAAACATTGAAAATACAGTTTTGCTCAAAATAAAGTGGATGATAATTTCATGTTCAAAAATGTTTAAACAAACCCTTGTGTTTATCTCAGCAACTTTTTCTCCAGTTTTCATGTCAAATCAAAATTCTTATGGCTTGAGTGAAAATTGCTGAAATGTTTTCCTTTGAAAATAAACTTCCTAATGTCTAAATCACTTTTCTACGTGCATTTAAACTTTTGAAAATCCACCATGTGTTTCATTTTTTGTACTTCTCTTAAATTTTGCTGAGTAATAATTTTTAAAGTTACCATTATTGAGTATATCAAATTTAAAAGCTTCTGCTCAGGAAAAAAAAACAAAACAAAACAAAAAGGGGGGGGGGCAGCTGAATGAATGGGAGATGATATTTGCAAACTGCTTTGATAAAGGTTTAACATCCAAAATTTATAAAGAACCCATAAGGTTGAACATCAAACAAATAACCCAATTTAAAAATGGGCAGAGGACCTGAGCAGACACCTCTCCCATAAAGACATATGAACAGCCAACAGATATATGAAAATATGTCCAACTTGACTATCTATTAAGAAAATGCAAATCAAAACGACAGTGAAAATATGTCCAACTTGACTATTAAGAAAATGCAAATCAAAATGACAGTGATAAACAACATCTGTTAGCGTGGCCATCATCAACAAGACAAGTAATAACAAAGGTTGGAGAGGCTGTGGAGAAAAGGGAGCCCTCATTCACTGCTGGTGGGAATGTAGACTGGTACAACCACTGTGGAAAACAGTCTGGCAATTCCTCAAAATTTTAAGAATAGAGTTACCATATGACCCAGCAATCTCTCTCATTGGTATATACCCCCAAACCTTAAAAACATATATTTGCTAAGCGATATATATATCCCTATATTCATTGCAGCATTATTCTCAGTGGCTAAGACATGAAAACAACCAAAGTGTCCTGTGATAAAGGACTGGATAAGAAGATATGATACATATACACAATGGAATGCTACTCAGCCATAAGAAAAGATAAAATAGCACCATTTGCAACATCATGGATGGGCCTTGAGAATATTGTGCTAAGTGAAATAAGACAGTCAGAAAGCTAAGAACCATATGATTTTATTCAACTGAAACCCATAGACACAAACAGCAGTGTGGAGATTGCCAGAGGAAAGGGGTTAAGTGGGGGTGAAGGATGTCTAATATATGGTGATGGAAGATGATTTGACTATGGGTGCTGAGCACACAGTGTAATATACAGATCTTATATCATAGAAATGTATGCTTGAAGCCTATATGATCCTATTAAATCAATGTCACCCCAATACATTTAATTAAATTAAAAAAATAAACTGAAATTATTATTTCTTGAGCACCAATGGCCTAGTACTACTTCAGACAAAACTGGAAGTTTAATGAATTCAAATCTCTCTGACTCACCACTTTGTAGCAGATTAAATCACTCACAGAATTTAGAGGAAACATGAAAGCAAATTATATGCAGAATAGCTCTTGATAGGAATAGTGAACTCTTGACCATCCATGTGGTTTGACATGTTAACATTTTTCCAATGGAGAGGACAAGCAAACAGATCTAATACAATAGGCTATTTTCTGATAAAATTGCTATCATTGAATTTAGTAAATTAGCTTCATAGAATTTTTTCAGTCTCATCTGAATCTAAAACTTATTTCCACTATGATCAATAATAAGTTCTCAGATTAAGCAAAGGTTTTTCTTTTTGTATTGCTCCACAGACATGAACGTATTCACACCAAGAAAAGTAACTTCAGCAGGCCTTTAATTTCTAGTCTGAAGGAGGTAGATGATTTAGCCACCCTGGAAGTTTTGGATGAGGTAAGAAACCCAGTTTAATCAACATAAACAGTCTAGATGCTTTTAATTCAAAGGATTTATGTGATCAGGAGGTTGTCTGAGTAATATCTGTGCCTCTCATGCTTGCTGTGCCTCTTAGCTTCCTGATTCTCTCCTGCCTTCAACTTGAGTACATGTAAGCCACATTTCTGCATAGCTCCAGCCTGGTGTCACTTTTTTTCCTGTTTTTGATATTCACCTTGCAAAGGTTTTAATTTTCACTAGATGAATTGCTTATAGGACACAGACTCTTCTTCCCCTGAATTCTTTCTGTAATTTACTGAGGTCAGAAAGTTGTCTCCTACAACCTTCATGTGGCTTCCTTCCACTTATTCTTCTCCTGTGGCAGAGGTCTCCACATTATCTCAAGAGCCTGTTACTATCATGAGTGGTCCCCTTCTTGGGTTCTCAGTGCCCCAACCTTTTATGGCATTGAATTCTGCTTAAAACTCCTCACTTATCCCAGTGACGTCGGAAATAAATCAAACATCTCTGTGTAGGTACAAATCCAAGCCAGTAAATTGCAGTTTCAGCCTCCTTTCCTTTCATCCTCCTTTACTCCAGATAATTAGATCATTAGAGAAATGAATGGTTCTTTTTCAGTGAAAGGTTAGGATCTCTACTCTGCTTGATCAACAGATTTTTGTTTTTTAAATACTTCTGATACATGCCTGATCATTTTGCTCAGAAATGCAACAAATCAGGAGACATTTTTTCAACAGAAATAGTCATTTGGTAAATTTAGGGTTGCGTAAACAACTCAAGTACTTCCTCAAAATAATCTCTCTCGCGAATATCAAACATCGTGTAATCAGACAGTGTTTGCAAGTCAGAGATTACCAAAACCTTTACGAATCCTTATGTATCAGGTTTTCCAACAATGTGAATTCCTAGGCTTGTGGATTATAAGGAGGA
>PVJC01038998.1:0-16490 GCA_004026665.1 Murina feae | reverse complement strand
AACTACAAAGAAAAGTCTTATAAAACAAAATTGATTACCTTTAAAGAAGCTACAGTTAAGATAGCTGAATTCTCAACAGCAAAAACAGAAGCTAAAAGCTATTGAAATGATCTCTTCCATATGTTGAAAGCTATCTGTCAGACTTATACTCAATGCTTTGGAACTAAAGGTTATCTATCAGTATGAACTCAAGATCTTTATAGACATAGACAGACACATCCATATATTTCCTACCCCGACCTGCTGAAAAGGCCTAGAAGTAATACTTTCCTAGTGATAGAATCTAGACTTTGTGAGTATTATGCTGAGGGAAATAAGTCAGAAAGACAAATACTATATGATCTTCCTTATCTGTGGAATCTTTAAAAAAAGATAAAGGAACAAGCTCACAAACACAGAGATGATTGCCAGAGGTGGGGGTAGGCAAAATGGGTGATCGGAGTTAAAAGGTACAAACTTCCAGTTAAAAAATAAGTCATGGGGATAGAATGCACAGCACAGTGTCTGTATTGAATATGCATATTTAAAAGTTGCTAAAAGTCCTCATCACAAGAAGAAAGTTAAAGCTATGTATGGTAATGGATGTTTACTAGACTCTTTCAAAATATATATAAATACTGAACTATGGTTGTACACCTGAAACTTATATAATGTTGTATGCCAACTATACCTTAATTTAAAAAAAAGAAAGCCAAGACACAAAACAGAAGAAAGATCACAAAGGGCACGGAACACATCCTTAGGAGTTTAGGTTACCAAGAAAGCTAGGCTTTCAGGCAGGGAGTCCAACAGAAACGGGTTTACACATTGTAAAGATCACTCTGCTGCTGGTAATATGAGGAACTGAAAGGGGTGTAGAGGGAGGAATGCCCTGGAGGCAGGAATGCCCTGAAGAAAACAAATGCAATAATCCAGGCAAGCAATGGTGAGGGCCTGGACTAGGGCTACTATGAGGTTAGAGCATGGGTCCTCAAACTTTTTAAACGGGGCCAGTTCACTGTCCCTCAGACCGTTGGAGGGCCGGAGACAATATTTTAAAAAACAAACAAACTATGAACTAATTCCTATGCACACTGCACGTATCTTTTTTTTCTTTTCAAATTCATTTTATTGATAGTTATTATTCTTATTGATTTTTTCATTCTATTTAATTTTATTTAATCTTTATTGTTCATATAATTACAGTTGTTCCTCTTTTCCCCCATAGCTCCCCTCCTCCCAGTTCCCACCCCACCCTCTGCCCTTACTCCCCCGCCACTGACCCCCTCCATAAGTGTATGATTCTTGTCCAGTCTCTTCCTGCACCCCCAAAACCCCTTTCCCCCTGAGAATTGTCAGTACACTCCCTTTCTATGCCCCTGATTCTATTCTATTCATCAGTTTATTCTGTTCATCAGATATTTTATTCACTTTATTTTTAGGTTCACTTGTTGATAGGAAGAAGAAAAAGTAAAGATAAAAATTATGAACAACAAATACATATCTATCAACAAGTGAACCTAAAAATCAAGTGAATAAAAAAATCTGATGAATAGCACACTGCACATATCTTATCTTGAAGTAAAAAAACAAGGTGGCAAAAACACCTGGCAGGCCAGATAAATGTCCTTGGCGGGCCGCATGTGACCCACGGGCCGTGGTTTGAGGACCCCTGGGTTAGAGCAATGGTTCTCAAATGGCATTTTTGGATTTCAAAACTGGGAAAGCACTACTGGAATCTAGTAGGTAGATGCCAGAGATGCTGCTAACCACCCTACAGTGTTCAGAACCCTCCCCACCCCCAAGTGAAGAATAGTCTACCCAGCCAATGTCACTAATGCTGCAGCTGAGAAACCTGGGGACAGGGAGAGATGCAGAGCTGTTGAGCTTCACAGGATGCAAGCTGTAGACTAGCCGGGCACAGGTGAGTGTGAACAGGGGAAAGGAGTTCTGGTTGTCTGACTGCGGGGATCCCAGATGATGGGACAGAAAAGGCATAGGGGAAGCATGGGCATCATTTTCTTGACACACGCAGATTTAGAAGTATTTGTGGTGCATCCAATTTGGACACAGTGGTTTGGAGCATAAGAGAGAGATTTGGACTAGATTCAGACTGGCAATTCAGAGAATAAGAAAGGCAGTGGGATTAGGCAGGAGTAACCCCTGATTCGAAGTAAGGAATGAGTACATGGCATGAAAGGTGAAAAACAATAAATACCTGGAGCATACTGATATTTAGGGCAAAACTGACTCTGAGATAGTATTCTTTTAAATTCTTTCACTTATATATTGAAAGAATTTTATTTGCAAAATATTAACCTTCCAAATAACTGAATTTAAGGACTGTGTTTCTCCATTCCAATTCACAAAATCCTTTGAGAAACTCTGATAAGAAAGAGTGGAATCTCTTCTAACTGATCTCCCATTAAAAACCATAATGCCCCATTATCTCTGATGCTCACGACAGGTCACAGGCCTTCCCAGCACACCTACTCTTAACTAAGGGCCCATTTTATTTATTCCAGACAGTTATAATTTATTGTTACTATAAACAAAATATTAATGAACCAATAAAATAAATTTTCAAAAAGAAAAGTTGTTCTTATGAAACTTAAGTCAAATGCTTTGGAAATACACAAAACCTTATTATAACTCAGTAACTGGGATCAAAAAATTTAATCACATAAATATACAGATTAATGCTAAGTATAAACTTATCCAGCACAAGCCTGCAGAGATAGCTGTTTACAAAATCCAGGAGTTGGATCTAGGCTGTAAGCATGACTCTCCAGTACCTTTCTTTTAGATACTTAACCCTTAGCTTAACCAAGACGCAGTTTTTTCTATAAAATAGCAATAGTGTCATTTCAACATAGGACTGTTTTGAGATTAAACAAGGAATTTGTAAGTGTCTAACGTAACGCCTAATTCACAGTGAACTAATACCAAGTAGGTAATGTTTTCTTTCAATTATTCCTTAGGAAAGAGTTTTCTTTTAAAGAAGACCCAAGGTTTGAGATACTTGTTTCATTTTATGATTACACTAGAGGCCCAGTGCATGAAATTCATGCTCCAGTAGGATCCTAGCAGCTGCTGGCCAGGGCCTCCCTTCTCCAGCTGCTGGCTGGGGTCTTCCTTCGTTCTTCGCCGCCCCATAGTGGTCAGCACACGTTATAGCGAGTGGGAGTGGTTGAACTCCCTAGGGGACACTTTGCATATTAGGCTTTATATATACAGATTGTACAGCTAGCTGCTCTCAGTAGGGGGTGTGCAGGAGGCAACCGGTCAATGATTCTCTCTCATCACTGATATTTCTATCTTTCTCTCCCTCTCTCTGAAAGCAATAATATATGTATATTACATATACATATTTTTAAAAGCAGGTGACAGAACCCACCAACAAATTCTGAAGGCTAAGGACTCAAAACAATGTATATATGACTTTTAAGTAGTATATTAACCTCTTAACACAAAAAAAGAAAATTATATTTACCTTAATCATACCATTATTCTCCTTTTATTTTTTAAAAAAGAGGATAACACTGGCAATTTCCCTTATAATCTAGATGGAAGGGATCACGTCATACTTTTACTTTTTAAAAAATGTGTATTTTTAAGGGAGAGGAATAGAGAGCTAGAAACATCAACAATGAGAGAGAATCATCAATAATGATAGAATCAACCACTGAGCCCTGTCAGCAGGGCCATACTCATCATTTGGTTTTCAGTACTTTCCATCAGAAGGCAGTAAGTTTTCTGCATATGTGAAATTTCTATTCTTTTTTAACCTCATGATATTCATAAAAGTTTCCATGCTTACTCTTTTCCCAGTGTGTATATGCACTGGGAGGATGTTTCCATGGGAGAGGCAAATGCTTTCCCTCAAATTTTTTATAATAGAAAAAACAGGACTGTTGTCTCCATAAAGTGGAAGGTGGGGAAGATGAGGTAATGATTATCATAAAGTTAATAATCAGGGCTCTGAAATTATGAATGCTGTGAGACTGACCTAGTGTAAATATACAACCCGGGCTCCAACTACTTATGGAGGAATTAGCTAGGACTCGAGGAACTGCACCATCCGGTAGGAGGCAGTCTAAGGGAAATGCAGAGGCTTTAAAATGAATACAGCATAATTATAACTTTTGTGACTATTTGGTACCATGAAGTTACCAAATATAGGATAGTTATAGCTATAGATTAATGCATAAGATCCTAATAGATACTGGGGAACTTACCTAGATTTATCCAAATTCCACCTGGCTTGAGTATTTTCCATATTGTGTCAATATAATCAATTACATTGTGAGCTGTGTCTATGAAGAAACAGGTAGCAATACAGTCCCAGGTATCTATTCAAGGAAAATCAAATTACTACATTTGTAATGTTATTTTTATTTATTTTTTTGTTATTTTAACTTTTAATTAATTCCATAAATGTAGCAGGTACCTTTTATAGAATATTAATATTTCATTTAACTGCAGGGATATAGAAGGTAAACTCTTCCAATCAACTACTATAATCAAGGTAACTAATCATTTATGAGATACTTTGCAATTCATAAGAGTTTTAATTAATAATTTGATAAAGTAATCAATTTGGAAATCATTTTTGATTCCTGTATCACTATATATCTTTAACAAATGATACGTCTTGTCTATAATTTATTTAACAGCTTTCGTTTAAAATCATTGAAGATGAAATAATAGGCATTTGAATTCTAAACTGATTTCTTTCAACCAATGTTAACTACCAATTCTGAAAGGTTTCAGAAAGCCTGCATGCATACACTTACTTTTTAAGTTCTGCTCTTAGAAAGACCTTCCCTGACAAATATATAAAACAGCAGGCCCTCCCCAGACCCTTATCATCCTCTTTCCTGCCGTAGTTTCCTTCCTCATAATGTTAATTTGTTATTGCCTCTTTCTCCCTCTAAGAATATATAAGTTCCCATGTACAGGGATTTTGTTTTGCTCACTGCTCTCTTTCCAGTGCCTAGAACATACCTGCCATTTAGCAAGTTCAACAGTTATTTGTTAAAGGAATGACTTGCTGACCCCTTAGCATTTCATTCTTCTTTCTTTCACTGCCAACTCTCCTATTCTCTCTCCTCCTTACCTATACCTTTCTCTAATGCCTAGCACAAATTTCTTCCAAACCTCATAGCCTGATTATAAAGGTCCTCCACAATCTGGAACCAACCTTATCTACCCATGTTTCCATTAAATCTCCAAACAGACCTCCCTTTCCCTCCCAGTCAGGCTGTTCTACCATCCTCAATTACCTTATTCATTCATATCTATGTACCTCTACCTCCTGGAATGCCATTCCTCCTTATTCTTCAAGTCACAGTCTCTTCATAGAGAACTCCCTTCTCACACTAACCTACTTCCATTACTCATTTGAACTTTGTTTACATGTTGGCTTCTATTAACAGACTCAATAGATTATAAATTTCTTAATTGTGGGATCTTATCTTTCCCATCATTGCCTTATACATGCATGACCTTTACATTATTTTAAATTAGATCATTAAATTTAGAATAAAGGGTAAGACCTTTAAAATGCTTGCTTTAAACTTACTGCATTCTGAGTATATCTCCTGAAAATCTCCTGCTGTCATAGAAAAATTAGAACCAGGAGGAAGACTGTGGGGGTCAACATCAGGGAAAAAGATGGGTCGAATCTGATCAGCTGACCTCCGGTTATTGCTAAACTGATGGATCCAGGGATAAAGCTTATATTTATTAATTTCAGAACATCTGCAAAATATGAGCATAAAATTCAGTGTTAACTAAATATTTTACCAAGAAAATCTACTTTAAACACTAAAGTACATTGTTTGATTAAAAGTTTACTTATTTAATTACTACTTAAAAAGTATTACTACTATACCCCATCCAGTTATCTGGAAATGCACATATACATGCAGATGAGTAACCAATAATGAATGAAAAGACAGAAAAAAATTAAATTCTGAGATATGAATGTGTTGTTCATTCCAAATTTTACAAATATATTTCCAAACTTCAAAATCAAGTATATATTTGTTAATGTTACAGTATATATTTGTTAATGCCTATTTTAATTATTTTGTACAACCTTCTTCCTTTTACCTTCTTATTATCCCCTAACTCATACTGCCACCAAAATAACATTTTATTTAAACAGGCAGCTATTTATTTATTTTTTTTCTCTAACATACCTCTTCTGGCTTTAAAAATAACAACTCTTTTCCACTGGTTAGTAAGAGGCCACAGAAGTTCTGAAAGATCTTTCCAACTCAGTCATGTGAGCTTACTTGGCCATTTAATAAGAAACTTAAGGACAAAAGATATGATCACTATACTGTACTCTTACTCTACTGAAGAAACAAAAGGGTGAAGAAGTTTAAGGAACAATGAGAAAATACCCCTTCCTGGATCATTCTTATTCCTGAAATTCACACAGAAATAATTTCATTTTCATGGAATGCCAAGTCACTTTCTAAGGTCACTAATCCATCTTGATCAAAAGTCTGTTAACTAGACAACTGATTAAAGTGACAATTATATAACCAATTTAAGAAATATTTGATATATATCATAATTAAACACTATGTACTTATCTTCAAATTCAGAATTTTTCAAAAATAGGTAAGTCAATCTGATTCTGAGATATTACTATTTCTAACAAAAAGTAAATTAAATACCTGTTGAGTACAAAGTTGGAAGAAAAGAGCATAAAAAAACTCCATTCATTTCCTTGACAAGCATAACCTAGCATAGCTATTTCCCAGGCCAGTCTTCCTAGTCCAGCACCAGGTACCAGAATATTTACTTTAGAAGGATCCCTGAAATGAAATAAGGCAATTATGTCCAACCCCTTAAAGAAAAGAAAAAGAAAAAAAAAGACAAAGATCCATATTAACAACTAAAACCTTTGATATTTAATAATAAGCTCACTCAAGACTCTGACTACTTGAAATTGAGAATTACTTCTAAATATCAATGAAAAATAAAGGCATAAAAGTTACTATATGCTAGATATCAGATGAGGGTTTTATCCCCAAAATATTATTTTTCAGAAAAAAATGCCATCAACTTATATCTGAACACTTATGTAGACACCCATATCCTAGTAGCTGTCACCTGAACAACTATTTAAATTATCCCAAAGGGATCCCAATACATACAGAGGTTGAACAAAATTATTTTATCATGAGACAGTAAAAACATAATTTCATTTCTAAATTCTGTAATACAATGGTTTATGTAACTAACTAGATTAAGTATAACTTTTAATATGTCAGGTATATCTTTTTTATTTTTTATTATTAATGTGCGGTTTTTTGCCCTTTCTCAACCAAGAATATTTTTTTCCATTAATTTTTAGAGAGTGGAAGGGAGGGAGAATGAGAAACATCTATTTGAGACACATTGATTGGCTGCCTCCCACACGCATCCCAGGTCAGGAATGGTACCTACAACCCAGGTATGTGCCCCTGACCAGGAACTGAACCCTCAATGTTTTGCTGCGCAGGACAACACTCTAACCACAGAACCATGCCGGCCACGGCTGTCAGGTGTATCTTTAAAATAACCTAGAAGGGGGGAATAGTCTTATGGGGAAAATGGGGAGCTACCTTCTAATTGAGCATATATAATAGCAAATAATATCACAACAAACCAAAAGAACACAACCACACTGCTCTCCACTTATTTGCATCACTCTACCACCAATATCCTTTGTTATAAAATCCACCATTCCACTTTCAAACTGCTAAAAATCTGTCTTAGCAAAGCAAGAACCTTTCTCAGGACTCCTGACAAGTAAATGTAACCTGAAGGAAACTAAAATGGTATTCTTACTGAAAACCAAAGAAAAATGGGCATCATCAGCTATCATGGCGGTTAAAAGTGAACTTATCTTTTGTCTGTATCCCCCAAACTTAGTATATACTAGTAAATCAAATCCAATTTCCAAATCTAGCCCCCCGTGTTTCTTTTTATATTTAAACTACATGGTCCTGAAGTTTGGTGTGGTCCAAACAGTAGCAGGGCTACTAGTAGCCCCATATGATATTGCATTTCCCACTTTGAAATAAAAAACAGAACTAAAGAACTTTTGAATATTCAGTCTACAAATACAATAGCATGGGAATTTTCCCAGGGGCATTCTGTCTTAAATATTTACACATGGAACATGTATTCGTATGAAAACCTTACAAAGTTTAATTTGTTTCACTGTTGAATTTTACATAGACAATATGGCATAAACCAAAATTTGTTAAAAATGACTTTTGACAAATAAGCTTATTATGATTAGTAAGACATCCTTTAATCCTTGATACGGACAAACTAATTCCAAGGTGTTACGTAACAATTTTCACTAAAATAAAATAGAATGCTTTCTTCTCATTCTAGATTATGCATGTGTGTGAACACTTAAATTTTGTTTTATGCTTTTAAAAAATTGATTTCAGAGAGAGGGAGAGATAGAAACATCAATAATAAGAAACACTGACTGGCTGCCTCCTGCAAGCCCCCTACTGGGGATCAAGCCTCTAACTTAGATGTATGCCCTGACTATGAATGGAACTGACCTCCTGGTTCATGGGTCAACACTGAACCACCGAGCAACACTGGCCAGCCACCACTTAAATTTTTAATGAGGGCATATCCTCAATCCTACTTATATTGGTTACCTAACAAAAACATATAAAATTTTATTAGAATGTGAAAAGCTCCTACATGTAGAACTCTGTGCTACCCTTTATACAAAGGACCTTCCACCATGGAACTCTACCCAGGCCTCTCCTCCCATTTTTCACTCCCACCACCCACACAAACCCTTACTCTCCACGCTTACTCTCCTTTCAGTTCCCATCTGCCCAATCAAAACATCCCGGGTGGCTGTTTTCAGCTTAGAATTATTTTAAAAAACCAAAGTAATGAAAGTAAAAGGATTTGGAAGTAAATTGAGTACTTAAATCTTTATAAAAATAATCACTAATAATCAGTTTCCGAATGGCTAATGATCTGCATAAAACATCACCATGCAAAACACAGATGAGTCTCAATGGCATTCTGGGTGAAAAAGCCAATTTCAAAAGGTGACAAATATATTGTATGACTCCATTTAATATGACATTCTCAAGAAGACAAACTATATGACTGAAAAGCAGTTTCCACAGGTTAAAGGTGGGGAGAGTGTGTCACTATAAAGAGAAACATGAGGAGTTTTCTTGATTTTTTTTTTTTAGAGAGAGAGGGAGAAAGATAAACATCGATGAGAAAAACATCATGAAACATCATTGGTCAGCTGCGTCCTGCATGCTCCCCATTGGGAATTGAGCCCACAATTCGGGCATGTGCCCTGACCGGGAATTAAACCAGTGGCATCTTGGTTCATGGGTCGACCTTCAACCATTGAGCCACACTAACGAGGCAACATGAGAAGTTTTTTGAAGGGTAATAATGGAACTGTTTTGTACTCTGTTAGTAGTGGTAGTAAACCAAATCTACAAGTGCTAAATTTCATAGCACCAAGAAGAGTACTCTTTACTGTGTTAAAAATAGCATGTGGGCCCTGACCGGTTTGTTCAGTGGGTAGTGGCTAGAGCATGGGCCTGCAGACTGAAGGGTCCCAGGCTCGAGTCTGGTCAAGAGTATGTACCCTGGCTGCGGGCACATCCCCAGTGGGGGGTGTGCAGGAGGCAGCTGACTGATGTTTCTCTCTCATCAATGTTTCTAACTCTCTATCCCTTCTCCCTTCCTCTCTGTAAAAAATAAAATATTAAAAAAGAAAATAGCATGTGACTCAGTGGTTGGGTGTCATTCCAAGTACCAAAAAGTTGCCGGTTCAATTCCTGGTCAGGGCACATGTCCAGGTTGTAGGTTCATCCCCAGAAGGAAGTGTGTGCAGGAGGCAGCTTCATCAAAGTTTCATTCTCACATCCATGTTTCTATTTCCCTCTCCCTTCCTCTCTCTCTAAAAATCAATTTAAATATCTTAGGGAAAAATGCAGAAATTAGAAACCCTGCTAATCTTAAGGAAAGTTTTTGTTAATAACGATACCCACAATTGTTTAACTGAAGGAAATTTAACTATGGCCGCTGCTATCGTGAAATTTGCCCTAATCAGAGCCATAGAACTCTCTACCCCCACCTTATGGCAGAAAGTTGCTGTATAAAACTGCTATTAAAAGGCTGTCAGCAAGCCATGGTATACAGAATACAGCAAGGCCTTATCTTTTAAGCCTTAATAGAGATTATAGATCTACCAGTTACTTGTATTATAACAAAATAGGGTTTCTGTAGGCATATAAAAAGGATATACATTAAAACATATTAAAAAATGATTAAGAATCAAGCAATGAGTGGGAGAGATGGAGAAAATATCCCCTCATTCTTTGTTCTTAGCTAGATTGTTTTTCATTGGGTGCTTATAAAAGGGCTATTAACAGCATAATGAAACATAATGCATATGAAACTAAGGCACTCTAGAAAGCAGTTTCTGCTATGCATCCTTATGAAGTCTAGGACATTTCTATGAAGGTATTTCTATGGAGAAATATAAATCTAAGTATAGACCTTTATGGTGAGCTGACTTGAAACAATATATTTGGTATAAATGTAACACCCCTGGAAAACCCTATATAATAAAAAGCTAACATGCAAACTGTCCCCTCAACCCGGAGTTTGACCAGGGGGCAGGGCCAGCTGGTCCCACCTATGACCACCTCCCCGCCATCGGGGCAGGCCGGCCAGACCCCACCCATGCACAAATTCGTGCACCAGACCTTTAATATTGGGATAACAGTATATTCCAGACAAGCAAGAATGGAAAAGGGAGCATTTTAAAGGACAGAACAGAGCCTTGTGTGTCTGAACAGGCTGTGGATCACATATGCACCACTTTTTGTGCTTCAACTATTTGACTAGCAGTAAATGTTCTTGCAAGAGAGTTCCTTTATTGGGCACAGAATGATTTTTGCACTGCAGCTGCGGAATAGCGAATTCTAACACACAAAATACTTGCTCTAATGTCAGCATGACACCTAGCTGACCCCTGGTGGGAGAAGGCACTACCTTCAAGCACCAAAAGGGTTAAGTTCTGTTTGAATCACAGCAATTCCCTTGTGGTCCAACATAGTAAAATCCACTAATCATGTGTAGCTGGCTAATGAACACTTAAAATGTGGCTAGTTCTGAGATGTGCTGCAAGTATAACATAATGCCAGATTTCACACTTAGTTTTAAAAAGGAATGTAAACTGTCTCAATCTTGTATACTCATTATAACTTGAAATATTTTTATATAGATTTACTGCAGTGGTTCTCAACCTGTGGGTTGCGAGCCCTTTGGGGGTTGCCTAAATACATCCTGCATATCAGATACTTACATTACGATTCAAAACAGTAGCAATTTTACAGTTATGAAGTAGCAACGAAAATAATTTTATGGTTGGGGTTCACCACAACATAAGGAACTGTATTAAAGGGCCGCGGCATTAGGAAGGTTGAGAACCACTGATTTACTGGGTTATGAAGTGTATTATTAATTTCACCTGTTTTTATTTACTTTGTATGTACCTTCTAGAAATCTTAAAATAACACATGTGGCTTGCATTATATTTCTGTTGACCCAGTTGGTCCATACAGCAAAATCATAAAAACCCAATGCTGAGCAAAAAAAACAATTGTGAAATGACATCATAAACCATTATATGAACTTTTAAAACATATAGAACAATACAGTGTTTGTATTGTTTAGGGCAGTAATTTTCAACCGGTGTGCTGCGATAATTTTTAAAACATACAAAACCTGACTATTTAGGCAGGAACACTGACCTCTTTTTCCTTAGACTGTCTAATATAAAAATGACAACAGGCAACACAATAGCTGTCTGGTGTGAATGAATCAAAATTATATCTTTTTTTGTCAAATCAGCAAAAAATATGTATTTTGGCATGCTGCAGAATTTTAGTAATTGTGTGTGTCATAAGATGAAAGGTTGAAAAATCACTGGTATAGAGGTATATGAGCATATAGTTAATATAAGAAGGTATGATTAGAGTAACAATGTTATCTCAGGAGAGCATGTGCTCTATATATGATTTGAGGGCAGTTTCAACTGCATATGTAATGTTTCTTTTAAAAAATACAAAAATTTTTGAAGTTAATATACCAAAATGTCAAGTTTTAACAGAGCTAGGTGTTGAAATATTTTTTATTCAAAGGAGAAAATGAGTTAGAAACCAGCCCCTTCAAAAATATGGTCCCAACTTACCTCTTACTCCCAACAAAAAATTCCACCTAGCAACCAAACAACTTCTCACCAATTGCATAAGACACTTCCTCACGTTAATTTTTAGAGCACCTACACACCCATAAAAACCCAGTTTAAATTATCACCTCTATCTATGAAGTCTTTTCTAAATATCCCAAAGCTTGAACTAATTTCTCAATGCTTTCACTACTTCATTCATACCTCTGTTATAGTTCATATTTCAAGTTCTTCATTTTGCTTCTTTCTCTTAATACAGGGGTCAGCAACTATGACCCACAGGCCAGTCATGCCCTCTCATTTATGTATTGTGTATGGCTGCATTCCCAAGACAACAGAGCTGAGTAGTTCCCGCACATCACATAGCCTGCAAAGGTTAAAATATTTACTAGCTGGCCCTTTGTTTCATCTTTTATTACTGTAACATTAAAACTAATATCCTTGACATAAATAATTTTCCACATGCACAAGTCTATCTGTAGCAAGCTTTTCCAAATTTGAATCACAAGTCAAGATATGCATGTAATTTTTCTTGATTATCAAGTTGCCTCCATAAAATTTTACTAATTTATTCCATCAGCAACATGTTTCCTCACACTGTCAGAAATAGTTATGTAACTTCTAAATCTTTGCAGTGTAATTAGTGAAAAATTGTATTAGTGTGATTTTTACATTTGCATTTTCTTATGAGATTGAGCATCTTGTATTTCTTTTCCTGTGAACTGTCTCCTTACACTATTTTTCTATATTAGTCTTGAATTATTACTGTAGATTTGTAAGCACTTGAATTCTTTTAAAAAAAAAAAACAACCTTTATTGTTGGAAGTACCACAGATGTTCCCTCCCACCCCCTTGACCTCAGAATTCTATGTCTTTGGACTAAGAGGGCTTTCAGGATGAGGTAAATCTATTTTTAGTCTCTATGCTACTCTTATATTTTGGCAGTTAACATTTCCTCCATTTCCTGTTTTAAAATGCTTTCTCTCACCTAAAAGAATCCTTTCATAAATTATACCTTATATTCCTTATTTTAATCTAAATGGAAAATGTTCCTTAAAAAATTTTATTTTTTTAATTTTTATTAATCTCACAGAGGAAAGGAGAGGGAGAGATAGAAACATCAATGAGGAAAAAAATCACTGATTGGCTGCCTCCTGCACATTCCCTGGGATCTAGCCTGCATCCCAGGCATATGCCCTGAGTAGAAATCGAACCGTGACCTCCTGGTTCATAGATTCTCACTCAACCACTGAGCACACCAGCCAGGCTGGAAAAATGTTTCTTTAAAGGTCAGCATATTTTTTCAAAACAGCCAACTATATAAAATAAAATAAATTCAACATAGTCAACAGTATGCAGCTACCTTCCTAGAGTGTTAGACATATATTGAAAGGTAAAGACCTATCAGAGTTTCCTTCCACAAACAAAATATCACTTCAAATTCTTCTAAAATAGAATGAGTTAATGAAATCAAGATGCTCTATTTTCAGGATTTTCATCCAGCAGTTTTTAGGATATACAAGAGTATATGAGTCTAAATGGTTGTGATTTGTCATTTCAATTAGGACTCAATTTAAGAATCTTTCCTCAGCAACTATAAACTTTACAGCACTCAAATTTTAACCGAATAATTAGTGAAGAGTTTGGTATTCAACACAATAAAAATAACATTTCCTTATATAACAAACAGATCAAGCTAAGACTTCAAACCTGCTTGTGCTTGCAGACCCAGGCATTTAAAAATTACAAACAGGAATGATTAGACAAACCGATAAGACAAACGTGTTTCCATAGAAAAAATATTTTAATGATACAAATATTGTTCACTCTATACATATTTAAATAAATTATCTAATCTAATAAAAGAGTAATATGCAAATTAACCCTCACTGTTACACCTAAGCCATGCCTGCCAGCCAATCAGAGTGGCTGTATGCAAATTAACCCAGCCAAGATGGCGGCCAGCAGCCACAGAGCTAGATTAAACAGAAGGCTTCTGTTGCAACTGCCTGCCTGGCTGAGCCTCGGCTCACGGTAACAATGTTTCAATTATAGAAGCCATGGAGCTGAAACAAACAGGAGGCTTCCTTACCTGCCTAGGTCTCGGCTCAAAGCAACAGTGTTACAATTATAGAAGATAAATAAACCCCAGAAACCTGATTCCAGCCAGCCTCTCTGGGACCTTGGGTCAATGGGAGCTGTGGACAGCCTGAAAGCCTGAAAACGGCCCTCAGCCTCACCCAGGCTGGCCAGGTACCCCAATAGGGACTCAAAACCTGAAGGGACTGTGGGCAGCCTGAAAATGGCCCTCAGCCCATCACCCAGGCTTGCCACACCCCAGTGGGGTGAGGGTCCACACTGGGGTCTTGGCCAGCCTGCAAACAGCCATCAGCCTTTCACCCAGGCTGGCCAGGCATGCCAGCAGGTGGACATCCCCTGAGGGGTTCCAGACTGGGAGAGGGCACAGGCCAGGCTGAGGGACCCCCCCCCACACACCGGGTGCACAAATTTTTGTGCACTGGGCCCCTCGTCTTTTATAAACAGCTGAATTAGAAAGGCCTTTACTGAAATTTCAAAAAGGAGAACACAATTGAAAGGCTGGCTGACATAAATTTGAGTCAATCCAACCAAGTGTAAAGAGCTTGAATGCTTGCTGTATATAACATAAACAGGATCCTGGAAATTTATCTGAGACCCCAACTTGACCAGCATTTACCTAATCAACCTGGATTTTGAAGGGCTATAATTATGCCTCTTTTCTGGGATTTTGGGTTTACTTTTTATGGAAGAGTTATGACTCTAATATGGATATGGTCTTTACTGTGCTTTATGAGCTTGATTTTTTTAAGGGTTTTTGATAGCTCATCTTATCTACTATGAGGAAACCAATTTAAATTAAGCATGCAAAACAAATGACACAGGAAGAAATGTGTAATTCTTCCAATAGTTGAACAGCAAGAGAGTTTGATAGGTATTTTGGCACAATTCATTTTATAGTTTAGAAATTCATGTCTAATTTCATAATATTGATTACTTCCAAGAAAGGGAAATGAGTGGCTAGTTAACAGTTATGGAAAAGAGATTTTCTATCCTTTGAAACCTTTAACGTTTTGAACCCTATGAAACGTTTTACCTATTCAAAAAACGTTTAATTATTTTTTACATCACACAACCTACTTTTCAGAAACAAAGATATTTTGTATTTTGAGAAATATGTGGCCTCTATGTTTACAGAAGCTATTAAACTATTATCTATTACAGTGCAGAGCACTGAATATACACACTGAGAGCACCAACTAGAAACTTTAAGAACATAATGCCCTTTGAAGCAGCAATGTTTATAAAAGCTCATAAAACTTAAAACATTAAAAAAAAAAACAGCCCTGCCTGGTGTGGCTCAGTTGGGTGTCATCCTGTGGTTTGATTCCAGGTTAGGGCAGCCAACTGATGTTTCATTCTCACTGATGTTTCTCTCTCTCTCTTAAATATCAATAAAAAATATTTTTAAAAACTGAAAAGTAAGCAAATGTAAGAAATTAAATAATTTTAGTAGTTGTAAAATAAGTCATGTAGGACCATTTTTATGACCATTTGTTAAAAATAACAAAATAACCTGTACCATTTATTAAAGTAAACGGAGATAATCTTTAGAAACTGCGATTTTTACCTATTTATTCCAACTTAAGCCATGAGTCTTTGAAACAAGTCATATGAAGAACATTTCATATCCTATATCATAAAAGGGAAACATGCAAATTGACCGTCCCTCCGCTATGTTCAAGCCACGCCCACAAGTCAATCAGAAGTGAGTATGCAAATTAACCCAACTAAGATGGCGGCAGCCACAGAGCTGGAGCTAGCATAAGGTGACCAGATTTAAAGCAGTACACCATTGACTGGGGAAGTGGGAGGGACAAATTCTTAAATATTGGGACTGTCCCGCCAAAAGTGGGATGTCTGGTCACCTTAAGCTAGCAGGACTCTTGGGTTGCCCCTGGCGATGGAGGAAGCCAAGTTTCCTGCCTGCCCTGCTGGCCATGGGCTCCAGCCAAGGCTCCAGTTTCAATTATAGAAGATAATTAAATCCCAGATACCTGCTTCCAGCTGGACGTGGCCTCCGCTAAAGGAGGGACTAGGAGCCTAGGTTGCCAAGAGCAACCCAGGCTTCCAGTGGACCTGGGCTCCACTCAAGGTTACAAAGTTTCAATTACAGAAGATAAATCCCAGGGGGAAAAAGAGT
>PVJC01038997.1:0-16484 GCA_004026665.1 Murina feae | reverse complement strand
TCCCACTGGGTGGGTTTTGCTTCTTCATATTTCATATCTTTGACTTGCTTCTTGCGATCCTCTCATCTGCTGTTGGATGTCTGTATAATATTCTTTATTTCAGTCAGTGTATGCTTAATTTCTAGTTGGTCCTTTATCATATCCTTGAGGGTCTCATTAGATTCATTGAGGATCTCACTAAATTTATCAGCAGTCTCTACAAATTTCTTGAAAAACCTAATAACTGTGGTTTTGAAATCTATATCCTGTCGTTTTCTTTCCTCCATTTCTGTCATTTGTGACCTGTTTCTTTGTCTCCGCATTTTGGCTGCTTCCCTTTCTGATTTAGGCGATCACTGTGAGGAATTAACCTCTAAGCCACTTGGTTATGAGAGTCAGCTGTGTCTACAGTGGGAGAAGTTCTGTGCTGGAGACACCCTTATGGGGCAAGAGTTGTTTCAGTGGGGCTTTTATGCTCACTGCATCTGCCCCGAGTGTGTTCCTTGTGGATCTCTCGTTTGCTATTTTGGGTGATTATAATTCACACTGCAATGAACATCTTTCTATTTCTTAATTTGTGCACATATCTTTGACTACTCCTTAGGATAAATTCCTAGAAGAGGAATGGTTGGGTTCAAACAGTTCGTTGCTTTTAAGGCCTTTGATACATATCTTTGTAGCCTTGTGTAAAAGATTCAGTTGTTATGAGATCTCTCATTTAAAATTTTAGAAGGGAAGAAATATGGACCAGAAATAAGATTCTGTTTTTATTTCTTTTATAATGAATATTGAACTCTGTGGCCCTCCCTTAAAAATATGTTCTTCTCTTCTATCAGGACTGTTGACAGCTTTTCCACAACAGCCAGTCCATATTAGTTGCCATTAACCACTTTTCTCATGAATTCTGTTTCTCCTATTTGTGAAATACTCATGCTAAACCACACCAGTCTTTCCCTCTATACTTCTTCCCCTTAAGTATATTGGAATCTACTGGTAGATCTGTCAATTCCAGGTGTATTTGTCAGCCTCCATTGGAGCTCCATGCAGAAATTCTTTGTCAGTACCTGGATTTTGTCTGTCTGTGTGTCTGTGTGTGTCTCTGTCTTTTTCATACATATTGCCATACTCTGCACATTCCACCCCCGCCCCCCACCATGATCTTAACTTTTCAAGGAAATTAAAAAAGCATTCCTTGTCACACAAAAGCTGGGAACTCCTATGTTAAACAGTCTTTTTATTTTTAATTGGTAATAAAGATAAGCACAAAGAGGAAAATAAAAATGACCTGTCATCCCACAATCTAGAGATAACAACCCTTAAGTTATTATTTTTTTAAAGTTCCCTCTTTGAATAGACACAAAACCTACAAATAGCTGCTTATGGTATAAACTATATTTGGGTTTTAGGGTCTTAACTTGTCCAGTCTCATAATTATTTTGGTGGTAAGTTGAAGGTCTCAGAACCCAAATGCAGCATTGAGGTTTAGACATATAAAAGGTATAAAAGACACATTCTGTGTTTGTGAAAAGGAGCCTTTAAATTTTTTTTATTGTTCTATAAACTTGTATTTAATTTGTCTTCCAATTGATTATGTGACTTTCAGAAAGGATTACTGCAGGAATAAATAAGAAACAGGCCTGATCAGTTTAAGCTTTCAAGGACACAGCAGCTGCCTAACTCTTCAGCAGATGATAAACTATCCTATTGTGGGCTGGTGTTGCCGTGGGCTGTGAAAGAGATTTGCTAACCAGAAACTAAGTGTTTCTTCCTTGTCAGCCTGAGATCAGGGAGATTATCTTTAATCCTGGGTTACAGTCAACCAAGAGATAGCTTGTGTAACAGATGTGTCCCTGCGGTTGGTACTTATGAGGAAATTTCACTAGATTTTCAAAAACATTTTAATGATGTCCTCATCTGCCGTTTAGTTTGTTGGTGGTGAAGTCCAAGGAAGGTAGCACTAAGTGTAATTGAAATCTTTTATTTCCAAATAAGTCCCAATCTCAAAGCAAGTATTATCATAGGCATGTCTGAATAAACAAAGGAGAATTTATGCACTAAAGTGGGTGGGCATGTGGCTTTTTCTCAGTCTTAAGAATCCTGGAGGATATTAGAACTAAGATAGTAGTCATAGTGATGAATCAGAGAGAAGGTGAAAGCTGGGAAGAGAACCAGGGACAGATGTAAAAGTAGCAGAAAGGCTGGGGCTAACCCTGGAGGGAGCACAATCAATTTCCATTATTATGAGGATAGTGATCTCGTTCATGAATGATCTAGGCCCCCAATTTTTCACATTCTTATTGCTGTTTGGTTTTTTTTTTCCCCTGCCATTCTTCTGTACCTTGCCCCCTTAATAGATTTTGATAGTGACTTTGGGATAGGACAAGAGGACTAAATCACATCCATCATTTTACTTTGGTAATCAGTTCTAGTAAAAAGATGGATGCAAAGGTAGTTGAAATATTATTTTATTTTATACTCTGTGTTCTTGAATACCAATGCTACCTCCTTTATTTTTCCATACTAATTGAAACTTGGATGAAAAACATAGGCATGAGCTATTGTTGGTAGAGGAATACTTTAGTCCTTATTATAATATTTTCAACTTTTGGTATTTGAGTGCCAATTTATTTATTTCTCATTTTATAAAAATATTTAATAATACACTCTGGACGGGTAGCTCAGTTGGTTGAGTGTCATTCCCTACACCAAAACAGTTGCACTGTTCAATTCCTTGTAATATGTGTCCATATGTCAGGACACATACCTAGTTGTGAATTTGATCTTCAGTTGGAACACATGTGGGAGGCAACTGATTGATGTTTCTCACATCAATATTCCCCCACACCTTCCTCTGTCTCTAAAATCAATAAAAACATCCTTTTGTGAGAATTTTAAAAAAGAAAAAATAATTAATAATAGGTATTATTTCTTTAAAATATAGTAATAAATTACAATGTAAGCATTATAAAATGATATTAAAAAGAAAGAGTTACTTAAGATATTGTTTTCGAATCCCTAAATAACAATATGGAAAAAATTAATTTAAACCAGTCCTCCCATTATACACCTAAAATAAACTCCAGATGGATGTAAAGGTTAAAGTTTTTAAATCAGCTATAGATCAACTCTTAAAGGATAGAATAGCCAATAGGAGACATTACAAGGAAATTTTCAGGCAACCACAAAAGTATGTCGTTCAAAAAAATAATAAAATTAAAAGAAAAAGGCTTTTGTAAAAGAAATATTCTCTTTATGTTTTCAGAGAAATAGAGAGGAAATTCTTTCAAATTAATGAGAACTACAAGACCTTATTAGATAAATTGACAAAGAATAAATTTGATAATTCCTACAAAATAGATGTGCATAGTCAGCAAATGTAAAGGAAATATTCCACATTGCTGACAATTAAAGTAGTACAAACATAAAATAGTATTCTATACCTAATTAAGTTAGCACCAAAAAATAATTGGCAATATTTGTGGCTCACAAAGTTGTTATAAAAGGAACATATATTGCTGCTGTCAGCGAAAATGAGCTAAATCCTTTTGGGTAGCAATTTGGAATGTATACCAAGAACCAAGAAACTGTACTCTTTAACCTAAGATTGAGTTTGAGGAAGTAAATATGAAGAAAGAAAAAAAGTGTTTTAATTTAAATTAGCAAACAGAAAGATGGAAATATTTAAGTACCAAAAAAGAAGATGAGGATACAGTAAACAACTATTAAAGCTTAAAATAAAAATTATATAAGTACATAGGGAATACATAATACATGAAAAAGAAAAAATTATACATCATATACAATGTTTGCATAGCTGTATACATGTGAACAAAGACTAAAAGGGGAGATGAAAGCTGAGTATGGGGTGGGATATCAGATAAAACAGGGCTTTTTCCGGTATTTTCTAATGTTTCTAGTATTTAACAGTAAATAAAGATTGAGTAGATAGGGAGGAAAAGACACCCAAAGATTGTCCAATTTTAATAGCTATTGTATTAAAAATTAGGGTAACTTGGGCTTTTATAAAGTTATTCAGAGAAATATCCAATTATGGTCTTGCCCCACATCCTTATTCCGCCCTCAGGATGGTCGCAATGACACTGTGGTTAGTTCTTCACTGACCCTAATAGTCAAGCTGCCTTAGAGTGTGTGTCAGTATCTGCACCCGTGTGTGCTGCACAAGAAGTCCATGGGGACTAGACTGAGACTGCTGAGCCACTTAGTACTTGTCAGCCATTAGAAGCCATAAAGATATTGAAAGCTGCCAAGTCTGTCACTTGCTGCTTTCTCCTTCATCGCATTTGGTATTATTTGTTCCTTAGGTGATTTCTTATTTTTGAGTTATTTGTACTTTAGATATTTGCTTTGATATAGCACGTGGTCCCTTTCAATAGCATAGAAACCTTTAATAGTGCTGGTATCAGCAGAATGGGACGGATACCCATGATATAAACCAGCCTCACTATAATATTTTCTGCTCTACGTAGTTACATTTGGAAGCTCATGTTTTAACCATTGTGATGAGAAGCCACGTTTTATTAAGAGCCTACAGACTTTCTTTTCTCCTAAAGTGGAGAAAATTAGAGATGAGGGAAATGTAGTTCCCTTCTGGATACTGGGGAACTCTTTCTGCTCTTGCTTCACATGGCAAATGGTAAGTTGATTTGCTTTCAAGACGAGAATATCTTCAAAGCCGCCTCAACACTACCTCATT
The DNA here is from genome assembly GCA_004026665.1 of Murina feae. NCBI lineage: Eukaryota > Metazoa > Chordata > Mammalia > Chiroptera > Vespertilionidae > Murina > Murina feae. The sequence goes on along the minus strand of PVJC01038997.1, from coordinate 11,791 downwards.
CAGTGTTCTCTAAATAGCAGCCTTTTAGTGATCAGCGATCCAACAAGAATATCTCCTAACCTTTAACGTTGTCATCATCCTTCCCTCACTCCTGGGGCTCCTGGCTCTTTGATGTTCATTTCTTACCAGTGCAGTGATGACGCACCAGCAAAAGAGGGACGAGGAGAAGGGTCAATGCATTACATTCTTCCTTTTAAGTTTCACAAGATTAAAGCACGTATTGATTGGGTTTTTGAAGTGCTTTATCTCAAATAGCATTTAATTCATTATAAAAGTAATATACACTTACAGTTAAACATGTTAATGCAAAAAAAGGATAAAGAACCATATGAATCACTAATAATGCCACCACTTAGAAATAACTCTTGGTACATTTTTTGGTACCAAAAATAAAAATAAAACTCTAAAAAAGACAGAAACATGAAAATATGAGAACTACAAGAAAAAATATCTATATGAGGAAATACTAAAGGCCCAGTGCATGGATTTGTGCACTGGTAGGGTCCCTCAGCATAGCCTGCAAGGATTGGGGAGAAACTGGCAGTTCAACACCACCTGATGCTCCTGCCTGCTGCTCCTGCTCATCCTGGCCCCACAGCACCTGCTATGGGCTCGCACCCAGTCAGTTCTGATTGGGAGAGGCTTGTGCTGCTGCCTCTGGCACTCATTGGTCAGCTGTGGAAGTGCACTGACCACCAGGGGGCAGCTCCTGCATTGAACGTCTGCCCCCTGGTTGTCAGTGTGCACCATAGCGACTGGTTGACTGGTCATTTGGTTGTTTGGTTGCTTAGGCTTTTATATATATAGATATCATGACTAATGACACTCTTAGTTACTGCACAAGATGAAATGTGGTATAGTAGAGAAGGATTGTCCCTGGAATCAGCCAATTCTAGAGTTCTGGGCTCAGTTCTGCCATTTAGAATCCCTACCCCTAAAGAGCTTTCTCATCTTTAAATAACCATAATAAGGCTGAACTCGTAGGATTATTGTAAGGATTAAACACATGAGACATGTAAAGCAGTATGCTAGTGTCTGGCATATAGTAACTACTAAATAAAAGGTAAATACTAATACAGGTATTGTGCATAATTAGATTCTTAGGTGAGTATTACTGAAAATTCACTCAGCAAGGATTGAGCACCTGACTGGAAATTCAGAGGGGTATACAACAACACTTATAATGGGTGATGGGCTAGGGATAGTGGTGTAGAGACAGGGGAATCGACTGAAAAAGCGAGCTTGAAGTGCAGAGAAGGGAGTGGCCGTATGTGGGGTGTCCCCAAAAATTGTATACACACTTAAACAGCTTATAGCTCAGTTTTGAAAATGAAATGTATTTTAATAAACACTGCCTTTATAATTATTCAAAGTGTGCGTATACATTTTTTGGGACACCCTGTATGTTTTGTTTGGAGGAGAGTATATTGGAGATCTCTGATCTGCTTGATTTCACTGGTTAAAAATTGATACAGACTAACTCATGGGAATATCTAATCTATAATCTCAAGGCACATAGAAAGGTTCTGATTTTTGGTGAGTTACCAGGTAAGAGACAACGTGTAGCGTCATTTTGCGGCCTGGTAAAGCTGGTCCTTTGGAGTGGCCTTGTAGAATGGTCCCTAAGCAAATTACAAGATCTTTTTAAGCTTGTTCCTCATTTGTGTGCCTAGATACTTGGGAAGTGCCATTCGAGGAGATCTCAGAGCTGCAGTGGCTGGGCAGCGGAGCCCAAGGAGCTGTTTTTCTGGGCAAGTTCCGAGCAGAGGAGGTGGCCATCAAGAAAGTGAGAGAACAGAATGAGACGGATATCAAGCATCTGAGGAAGCTGAAGCATCCTAACATCATCGCTTTCAAGTAGGTCAAGGCTTTTTTTTTTTTTTAGAAATAGATTTTCTTTCCCTCAATATATGCATATAAATTCCTCCTTTGAAAGACATGTTAAGACCATGCTATAGACTGAGCACTGCGCTAGGAGCTTGGTAGGGTATCAGAGAACTATTAAATTAGAGTAATGTCTTTAAGGAGTTTATAATATAGAAGTTCTTTTTTGCCAGAGGACGCCCTGGTTGGACGGGATGCAGATGGGGCAGAGAGAGAGAAAGTGGATTCTTGCCAAGCAGTCAGATCTGCTCATCAACCTCATTTATCAATAGGATGACAATAACATGAACATCCTAAAATTCAGTTAAGAAAACAAAGCTAACATTTAAGTAACCACAGAACAATTAGTTCCTATGAAATAGATATGCTTTTTATTAGTTTTTATTATCATCTCTTATTAAATATTAACTTGTAATAACAGATACCTTCAGAGTAATTCTCCCTGCCTCATTGCTTGCTAGCCGGCTTTTTAAGGAATGCCAAATACTCAGCTTTCTAAATGTAATGATCTAGAGTTATTGGTGATAGCAAGTAGTGCTAATTTCATTTCACAAAGTAGTTGATTTCAAGATCTTTATAGTTTAGACCATTATTTTCAGTATATTGGCAGGGATCCCTAGCAAAAGGGGGAGACCCAAAGGCAAATTTGTGGAAATCACCAAATTTAGCAGTGCTGAGTTCTAAATATGTGCAATTCCTTCTGCCTTGTGTTCCATCTCTTTTTTAAAAAAATATATTTTATTGATTTTTTACAGAGAAGAAGGCAGAGGGATAGAGACATCAAAGAGAAATATCAAAGAGAGAGAAACATCGACCAGCTGCCTCCTGCACACCTTCCCCCCGTCACCCCCACTGGGTATGTGCCCGCAACCAAGGTACATGCCCTTGACCGGAATCGAACCTGGGACTTTACAGTCCACAGACCAACGCTCTATCCACTGAGCCAAACCCGTCAGGGCTTGTGTTCCACCTCTTACCAGCCTTCCAAGTTTGCCTTAGATTTGAACAAATGAATGGTGAGTGGCTTTAGAGTAGGCAAGGTAAAGAATAGCAAAGGTAGCTTTCAGGTGGGCTAAAAGTATAGAAAGTAGAACTTCTTTATATGTATATATGAAAATTATATGACCAATGAGGCTATAGTTAAAAGTGGAATAACTTACAAATCCCCCTTCCCTAAACTAGAAGGAACTGCTCCCAGCCCCCAAGAGGGAGCCTCTCTTGATAAAATTCTCATTATAAAGCTAAACATGTGATGTGATAACTTTTTGTTGGAGCCACATCCCCAAAGTAAGAAATAGAAATCTTAAGTACAGGTTTTATACAATGAGTGTAAATGAGTATTAAGGCTGTACTGATTCAAGACCCCTTATGGAAAGGGAACTAGGTATAAAAAGAAGAGAAGCATTGCCCCGGCCAACATTGCTCAGTGGTTAGAGCATTGGCCTGCACACCGAAGGGTCACGGGTTTGATTCCCAGTCAAGGGCATGTACCTGTGTTGGGGTTCAACCCCCAGCCCAAGTCAGGACACGTGCGGGTTGGGACACGTGCAGGTGGCAACCAATCCATGTATCTTGTCTCTCTCACATCGATGTTTCTCTCTCCCCGCTTCCCTTTCTCTTCCACTCTCTCTACTGATTCATTACTGGTAGCCCTAGTTGCATGTGAGACTAAAACTAAATGTTCTAGAGACCAATTCTAATCTTTCCAAAGATGATCATTTCAAAGGACAATAAGAGGATTTTATTTTTTTAATCCTCACTCAAGGATATTTTTTTCATTGATCTTTAGAGAGAGAATGGAAGGGATGAGAAGGGAAGGAGGGAGGGAGGGAGAGAGAGAGGGAGAGAGAGGGAGAGAGAGAGAAACATCAATGTGAGAGAGACACATTGACTGGTTGCCTCTGCACGAGCCCAGGGCCAGGGATAGAACCTGCAGTTGACGTGCGTGCCCCTCACTGGGAAATGAACCCTCAACCCTTCCGTCTGCAGGCCGATGCTCTAACCAATGAGAAAACTGGCCAGGGCAAGAGAATTATTTTAAAGCGGCTACCGGAAACTCACTTCTTTCTTTTATTTTACTTCACTGAGAGGATTTTCACTCCCACTATGCTACATCATTCTAAATGGGAGGTAGAAGGGGAGGCCAGAGGAAGGTCAATGGGGAAAAGAAGGAGACATATGTACGACTATTTGTAATATTTTAAACAAGAAAATAAAATTAAAATAAATAAGTAAATAAATGGAAGGTAGAGCTCCATTTAACTAAGCCTTGAAGCTTGGGTTTGAGACAGAGATTAGCAAGCCTTTTTGGCCTCCCGAAATGAAATAGGCTGTATCTTCCAGGTAAGAGGGCTTTCCATGTAGAATTTGTGTCCTAAGAGGATGGGTATGAGAAGTTTTATTCCTTTTCCTTCTCAGTCTTTCCTCCCACCTCACTCTCTGACCCGCCCACCTATATATGCACTTTTCAGCATTTTGGACAAATATTGCCATGCTGGTGCCCAACTCTTTAGGCTGAAGATGCCTGAATAGTCTCTACCTCCACATGGAAACAATAGCGAGACTGTGTCCCTGGCCCATTACACCATGCTCTTGAGGCATTGTGCAGTGTTATGTTTGCAGCTCTCTGTGCCATGTGTTGCTTGGCCAATGAATCATTCAGGACCATCTGGAAGACATGAAGGCAAGATTAGATTTTAGTGCATCTCTCTAAATACTGATTTCTGTGCTTACAGCTTCTTTTGAAATAAGAACCATGTACAGAAGGGAAAGAGCAAGGAAAGAATACTGTATTCTTTTTCCTTCCAATTTCTTAAAGCGGCCTTTTAAGAAAACGCAATCTGACTGTTCCTAATGGAATTGAGTGCCAAGGGGAAGAAAAGGTAGCAATTAGAAGTGATTATAGAGCTGTTATTTATAGCTAGTAAGGGCCTTGTCATAGGACAGGGCTGATGGAATGATTGCTTCTCATTCGTCAGTCGGGAAAGATGAAAAACGCATACATATCACCATTAGGCTCTTTCTGTCTACGTTTGTGACAAGTTAAAACATAGCTGAACAGGATACTGAATAGCTTCAAACAAAGATGTATTTTGATATCCTTAAGCATATTACATTATTCCTGCCTTACTTATTATTTCCCTGTGATGAAAATTAAAGTCTGTTTGCAGTTGCCGTACATTCCTGCTCCACTGAGGTTTCCTACAAATTAAGTAACAAAAATTAGAAAAAAATGTTTCCACTGAAAATCAAGATGAAAATTTTGGGTAGCTTAGAAAATGATAGAGGGTGATAGAAATAGCTTTGTAGCATTTGACAGGCACAGCAAAGCAGGGAAAATGAAGACTAATTCTTTAATTTCTTTATAACCTGCTATTTTTATAAGACTTTCACATGATTACAAGCCATCATGGCCTCTATTTTTATATATATATTTTTTATTGATTTCAGAGAGGAAGGAAGAGGGAGCAAGATATAAACATCAATGATAAGATAAGAGCATTGATTGGCTGCTTGTTGCACACCCCATACTGGGAATCAAGCCCTCAATCCAGGCATGAGCCCTGACCTGGAATTGACTGTGACCTCCTGGTTCATAGGTTGACGCTCAACCACTGAGCCATGCCAGTCGGGCCCATCATGGCCTCTAATGTCCTTCAACACTTATAGCAGCTTAAGAAATAGGACATGAATTGAGAGCTGGCTAAGGACTTTAGCTGGGTGCCTTGTAGGTAGACTGCTCTCAATAACTGCTCTGGGAAGTTTTGAAGGAAGGCATACACACATACCATTAAGGATGGGACACAGAGAATTGCATATGGTGATTTTCTTTTCTCTTTTCTCATCCTCAGAACCAAACTGTGGATAGAATTAATCTTATTATTCCCACTTCTATAAGGTAACAATATTAATATAGGAATCCCCAATATGCTTGTCCATCGTGCAGTTAAGGAGGATAACACAGACAGTGTGGTGTACAAGTGGAAAGAGCATGGCTTTAAAGTTAAACAGGCAGATTTGAATCCCACTGTCACTCGTTAGTTGTCTGATCTAAGACAAGTCACTGTCCCCCTCTGAACATTACCTGTAAAAAGTGGAAAAGGTGATATCTATCTTACAGTGGCTTGGAGCAGGCTAAATAAAACAATTAAATAAACATGTAAACACACCTGACAAATAGAAGATGTTCTTTCATTTAGTGCCCCTCCTTCTACCCCAGGCCTCTGCACATGTTCATGTGAAGGTTTGATCATCAAAGAAAGTTAAGGTAAAGTTAAGAACTATCTGTCAAGGGCTTGCTGTGAATGTCTAGGTAGACAGATGAGAACTTGAAGACCTTTCCCTTCAATGAGCCTGTAATCTATATCAGATCGCATCTGAAAACTAATGGCTGCTATGTAGCATTGGAATTGAGAGAAGGAAAGATCTTTGGGCTGGAATGATCAGGAAAGGCTTCGTCGAAGACTTAAGAATTGGTGGAAATACAGGCTGCATGGATATATAACACATTGTGTAATGCCATTTTTATTCTCAACAGAAATGTTTTTCAAAGACTATGTAATATAGAAATTTTTAAAGTATTTTTTTAACTTCTTTTTAAATTTACTTAAATCATTCTTTATGTTTTAATTACAGTTGACATACAATATTATATTAGTTTCAGGTGTACACATCAATGATGAGACATATAAAATAGAAAATTGAGCCCAGCTGTGTTGCTCGGTGGTTGAGTGTTGACCCATGAACCAGGAGATCACAGTTCAATTCCCAGGCAGGGCACATGCCCAGGTTTCTGGCTTGATCCCTAGTAGGGGGTGTGCAGGAGGCAGCCAACCAATGATTCTCTCTCATTGACGTCTCTATCCCTTTCTCCCTCTCCCTCACTCTCTCTGAAATCAATAAAAACATATTTTTTAGAAGAAAATTGATTCTTTTTTTCTGATCCTCAATCTAGCTAGTCTTAAATTTGAACAACTTAAAATTCAACAAAATAATAATAAAAATAGCAATATTTTATTTGAATTATATTTCTGCACACTATGTATAAACCCTCTATGTAATTCTAAAAGGAAGCTATTTAAATTATTCTTAGTCAAAACAACACAATATCTAGCCCACACAAAGCCTCAGGGAAGGAAGGGTGCGATTTATCCCAGAATGGCATGTCCCCATGGAAAAAGCACCAGATATAGCATAGCATGTAGATACCCAGAGTGAACAAAACTAAAATTGTTGCTACGCATAGTAGAGAAAACCTGTAGACTAAAGGGTTTTAATGCTAATTTAAGAATCAGGAATGATTATCTATATGCATGTAAAGAATAATTTGGATAGAGAATTGGTCTTAGTGATCAAATTTATGAAATGCGCCTAAGATATAATTACTATGCATGTATGTTTGTTTCTATGTGTGTATTATATCCATGCTTGTGTTTCTTGAAAGGGGTGTTTGTACTCAGGCCCCATGTTATTGTATCATCATGGAATACTGTGCCCATGGACAACTCTATGAGGTTTTGCGAGCTGGCAGGAAGATCACGCCTCGATTGCTAGTAGACTGGTCTACAGGAATCGCAAGTGGAATGAATTATTTGCACCTTCACAAAATTATTCATCGTGATCTCAAATCACCTAAGTGAGTACTGGAGCCAATTTTTCAGCCATTTTGTTTTATTGCTTTGAAATAAGGAATTCCATCAACCTTAGCTGAAGTTTTCAGACATGACACTTTTGGTTCAGCTTAAGTCCGCACAGTGGGCAATGCTATTTGTGTATCTTTTGGATTATTATTGACCTACTTACCTATGTAAGATGGCAGATATGTTCAGGTACCTGACACTAGTTTTCCCTTTATGTTGTGTTATAATTGTACAATTATGAAACAATTCATTATCTGAGTAATTAATCATTTTGAATAATTAATGCCAAACTTCCTCACTTGGAGGCTTGACTTGTTTTCCTGTGTTTCCAGAAAAACACTTTTTAAAACTGAGTTTCAGAAATGCATTTAATACAGTCAGGTAAAAGTGAATGAATAAGAAACAGAGGCAAAGAGTAAATAAAAATGTTAAAACTAAAGCTTGTTCACAAAATGTATACCATAAGATTCTTTACCACTGTGGTGTAGAGGTAGACTCCATATTTGGCACTGAGTTTTCTAAAGTCTAAGCAAAGAAAGAAAGAAATAGTTATAAGGTTCACAGTGTCCATATGAAAAATACAAACTGATTATTTAATAGAAGCAAAGCTGTTTTGTAATAACCTCTGTTTTCAAAGTGATTCCTTGGCTACTAATAACCACTTTAAAAGGAGTGTTTATTCAGTTCCTCAAATTGCATAAAGGAATTGATAAAATGGTATATTTCAGTGTTGCTCCTATTTTTAAACATTTTTATCACTTCTCATCACATTTTGGTTTGGAGAAGCAGAAAAGGATTAATCTTTTTTGCATGTGCTTTTATGTTTTACAACATATTTTTATATCCATGATCACATCTGCTTTGATCTTGACTAAGGTGACCAGATTTAAAGCGACCAGGCGAGCAGGGGTGGGGGGGGAAGGGGTCTTTCTTTTTCTTTTTCTTTTTATTATTACTTAAAATATTACAAAGAGTAATCGGGACTTTTTTAAAACGCCGCGGGACGCGGGACAAATTGTTAAAAATCGGGACTGTCTCACCAAAAGCAGGACATCTGGTCACCTTAATCTTGACAAAAACTGTGTGGATAGATGTGACAAGTATCATTACTTTTATCCTAATATATAAAAACCCTGGGTCTTAACAACTGGTCACCACTGAGGCTCAACCAACCAGAAGTCAGTTCTGCAGTCAGTGCTGGGTTGCCATGGCTGATGGTGTCCCAACACTGAATGCTGAGGGGGCTGCAAATCAGGGCCAGAGAGAGGCCTGAAGAGGAAAGCAGGGACTGATCTATTGCCTCTGTGGCAGCTTTTGATCAGTTCTTGCCTCTCTCTCTCTCCCAGTCTGGCCAGCAGCCATGCTTCCATTTCTCTCCAGATCTCCACCAGGGCTGCTGATCAGCCTCGCCTTTCTGATCAGGCCCGTTGATAGGCCCAGAGATGCTGACTGGCATAGAAACCAACCAATCAGAACCAAATCTGGGTGAAGTGTGAGGAGCCAATGACTGCCTAAGAGGCAGAGCTTTTGACACTGACTGGCATAGAAACTGACCAATCAGAATCAAATCTGGGTCAACTGTGAGGAGCCAAAGGCTGCCTAGGAGGTGGAGCTTTTGACGCTGACTGGCATAGAAACTGACCAATCAGAACCAAATTGGCCAGCATAGGAGAGCAGTTGGGGGCAGATCAGACCTACAGGGGAAGGGAGTTGGGGGCAAGATCAGGCTGGCAGGGGAGGGCCATTGGGGGTGAGATCAGGCCAGCAGGGGAGAGCAGTTGGAGGCAACCAGGCCAGCAAGGGGAGGACAGTTAGGATTGAGATCAGGCCAGCAGGGGAGGGCAGTTGGGGGCGATCAGGCAGGCAGGCAGAAACAGTTAGGGGCAATCAGGTAGGCAGGCAGGTGAGCGGTTAGGAGCCAGCAGACCCAGATTGTGAAAGAGATGTCCAATTGAAGAGGGTGCAGGCTGAGCTGAGGAACCCCCCTGCCCCATGCACGAATTTCCTGCGCTGGGCCACTAGTTTTACATAACAGAAACTAAGGCTCAGAGCCCAAAGTCATGGAGCTAGGACTTAAAGACCACTGCTTCCTAAATCATCGTGTGAAGGTGTGGGATTCAAAAGGAATCCTGCCTCTTCTCCATGGAAGATATAAGTCAGTCATGATTATAAACTTCAAAGACTGGCCACATTTATCACCATAGTTCTCAATAATGTTTATTACCATTGTTAGTTCACTGAACAGCCTTCTTGATTTACTTGCAAATAACTTTATTATACAGTGTTCATTTCTTCTGTCTATATGGATGCTTTTTTCATCCACTACATACACATAAAATACTTGCCAAAGGCCCCTTTAAATGGTCTGCTTTTGAATCACCTTGATCTCCTTGAGAATTAATTGTAGAAAAGGAAATCAGGACTATGTAGAATACATAACAATCACACACTGCTCTCTTTAACTGCTGTCACTTGAAGATTAGAGTAAGTTGGTTACCCAGTAAGCATTCCCTCTGTTATCAGTACCACCCTGAACCCCCGCAGCCTTGCCTCTTCGGGTTCCAAGACAATTTTGAAAAAGTAAAGATCAGTCTGGCTTGCTATAAAGAGAGATGTTATTACCCACATTAAGTCTTTAGGCTGTGTGACCTTCGTCTCAGAGATTTCACAAAAGTTGCAAAATCATATGTCCTCTGGTCCTCTCCCATGTCCATTCCCTCTCATCATCTATCTATATAAAACCCTAATATGCAAATCGACCAAACGGTGGAATGACCGGTGGAACAACCAGTCGCTATGATGCACACTGACCACCAGGGGGCAGGCACTCAATGCAGGAGCTGCCCCCAGCCTGCAGGCTCCAACTGGTGGGGCAGTTACCCAGCTGGTTGCCCCACAGATCCGCCCTCATTGCCAACCAGGCCTAGGGACCCTACCCATGCAGGAATTTAATGCACTGGGCCTCTAGTGTCCTATAATGAGCAACACAAAAGAGGCAGAGAGGGAAGATTCTGGTGTTTTTCCCCCCTAGGGGTTTATCACCTTTTCTGACTCTCATGGTTTATGATGCCATCAATTCTCCAATTATCATAAATAGCCCATGATACTTTCATCCTTATGCATTTCCATTAGCACCATTAAATCAAATCCCTAAATTATGTGAATGTTACATAGCAGGTGAAAAACCAGGACACGAATGTGGATGAAGGTATTCTAAAGCAATTGCAAGCACTGAGCTATTTGGTAAATAGCTATTTGACAATGGCAGGGACGGGGCAAATGTGACGTCCCTGGTTCAAGTAGGAAAGGGAGGAGACAGGCTGAGAAGTTTCCTATTTTCTCACCTTCCTGATTCTGATACTGTTGGAGAATTAAGCCTTTTTATTGTTAAAAATAGGTCTCTAGATCATTAAGCCGCTGAAACCCTAACTCATTGACTTCTTAAGTTCTAAACAGGCTGTTTCAAGTGAACTCAGTCTAGTGCATGAAGGTGTTACTATGTTGTATTGGTACCAGGTTATATTCATCTTTAAAGCTGGCAAAGGCAGTTTGCCCAGGTCACATTTCAGATAACTACTGTGAAAACTAAAACATGAGTTATGTGAATCTACTTAAGCTTAAATCTATTCCTGCTTTTCCTCATTGTTCATGGAATCCTAGGATACGACTTCCTATTATCATGGTCCCATGCATGATTTTAGCTGGCCATCATTTAAACAGTGTTTTGAAAGAAGTGTTTTCTTAGTGGGTTGTCTGAGACTGGCAGGGTGGAAACCAATATTTACTGAGCATGTGTGCTTTACTTATCTCATTTAACTCAAACAAAATTTCTATGAGGCATTATTACAGGCCCATATTCCTTATCCAAAACTCTGGGAGTCAGATGATTTCAGGAACAGTGCATTCATTACTTACATCCCCAGCAAAGACTGGAGCAGCACCCTATAATCAGCCACATTCATCTATCTGTAGCGAAACCTATGGTAGGCACACAAAATGGGATAAATAAAGTGTATTTGCTTTATACATATGGAAAAATATTTATACACTGTTTTTAGATCTTTTTGCATTTTTGAATTGTGGATAAGATATTGTGAACTGAATTGTCTCCATCTCATAGGTGAGAAAAATGGCATTTAAACTAATAAAAGCGTAATATTAAAATTAACCGTTTCTTTGGGACGGCCTAAGCCACGCCCACCAGCCAATCAGAGTGACTGTATGCAAATTAGCCCAGCCAAGATGGCGGAGGCCACAGCCCTGGGCTC
>PVJC01038996.1:0-16497 GCA_004026665.1 Murina feae | reverse complement strand
TGGGACTCAGCTTCCTCATGTACATCTGCCTATCGTTGTTAGCAGCAGATTCCTGAGTAGGATGGTGGGTAATACTGTAGTCATAACAAAGGTGGTTTGGCCTTACAAACTGCTTCTTCAAATAATCAAAGGTGACTGAGGAACTCTGGAAAAAAAAGTTGGCAAAATGACTCTATAGGGTTTACTCTTCATTGCAAAAGATCTGAAGATGAAACATAGCTGTGAAAGCTCTCTCTGGAGAAGTTCAATGCTCTATAAGAGCTAAAAGAAGTGGAAAAACCACACCTAAAACAAACAGGGCAGTTCAGGGAGAGAAATGGGGGGAAATGAGGAAGGGTAGCAGATTACTCATGGTCACCATGAATCTGAAAGAGGTCTCAGTCTTCATATTCCTGCCTTCATATAAATTAGCTGCTAGTGTTCCTCTGACTATCACTCAGATTTATTGAGTATCCAACTTCTCAACTTGCAAATTCCTTTGCTCTTAATTCAGAGTTCTAAAATTTCTCCAGGCATTTTAAGTGATAGTGTCCTCATTGATACTTAGTCTCATTATTAAGAACTAGCAACCACATAACTTCTTAAAGTCCTTTGGGTCATATAGACAAGTCACAAGGAACCAGGAAGAGATTGTTATCGATTACTTAAACAAGATTATATGATTAACTTTATTCATGAAAAGGTACCTAATCAAATCAATAAATACTGACTCAGTACTTTGAAGGCAGTGTATGAGGTAGTGAAGCATATCAACAGCCTAGTTTTATATTAGACAAACCCAAATCTATTTGAGAAAGTAAGTGTGTATGAGGTGAGGTCTACTGTATTCTTAGTCAATGTTGTAAAAAAATACCAACAAAACAAAATAAAACCCACAAAAAGAAATAAAGGCTGTACAAGTGTTCCAAATTAAAGAAGGCTAATGATACATGACAACTGACCCAGTCTGCACTCTGTTATCAAAGGGGGTAAAAGTGCTATAAAGGAGATTATTGGATGAACTGTTAAAATTGGAATATAAATAATATATTAAAACTAGAGGTCCAGTGTACAAAATTCATGCATGGGTGGGGGGGGTCCCCTCAGCCTGGCCTGCACCCTCTCACAATCTGGGACCCCTTGGGGATCGGGCCTAAACCAGCAGCTGGACATCTCTCTGGAAATCCAGGACCGTTAGCTCCTAATCACTCACCTGCTTGCCTGCCTGATCACTTCTTAACCACTCTGTATGCCTGCCTAATGGGCCTTAACCACTCTGCCTGTCTACCTGCCTGATCGCCCCTAACCCCTCCGCATGCCTGACTGATTGCCTCTAACTACCTCTGCCTTGGCTCTGGCTTTGTCTGGAATGACGACTGGAAGGTCATAATAATTAGCATATTATACTTTTATTATTAGAGATAAATAGATAATGGGAGGAATGGGTAATGGTAATAAGATGAGTAAGTTCAGGGTTGTAATATACAGTATGGGGACTATAGTTAACAATACTATACTACATATTTTATATATATATATTTTTTAAATATTTTTATTGACTTCAGAGAGGAAGGGAGAAGGAGAGAGAGAGAGAAACATCAATGATGAGAGAGAATCATTGATTGGCTGCCTCCTGTACACATCCCACTGGGGATCAAGCCCACAAGACGGCATGTGCCCCGACCGGGAATCGAACCATGACCTCCTGGGTTCATAGGCAGATGCTCAACTACTGAAACATGCCGGCCGGACTATACTGTATATTCGAAAGTTGCTAAGAGAGAGAGAGAGAGAGAGAGAGAGAGAGAAAATATATATTTAAATATATATTTTTCATTGATTTTTTACAGAGAGGAAGGGAGAGGGATAGAGAGTTAGAAACATCGAAGAGAGAGAAACATTGATCAGCTGCCTCCTGCACATGCCCTACTGGGGATGTGCCCGCAACCAAGGTATATGCCCTTGACCGTAATCGAACCTGGGATCTTTCAGTCCATAGGCCGATGCCCTATCCACTGAGCCAAACCAGTTAGGGCTAAGAGAGTATAAGAGTTCTTACCACACACAAATAGTTAACTATGTGAGGTGAATATGTTAACTAATGTCATTGTGGTAATCATTTTGTAATAAAATCTACAAAATCACTGTTGTATATCTTAAACTTACACAAAGTTATATATTAATCATATCTTCAATAAAGCTGGGAAACAAAGAATAAATTACCTAATATTTCATATGATTACTAGGGGCCCGGTGCACAAAAATTTGTGCACCCAGGGTGTCCCTCAGCCCTGCCTGTGCCCTCTTGCAGTCTGGGGCCCCTTGGGGGATGTCCACCTGCTGGCGTGCCTGGCCAGCCTGGGTGAGGGTCTGAGGGCTGTTTTCAGGCTGCCCACAGTCCCTTCAGGTTTTGGGTCCCTACTGGGGTACTTGGCCAGCCTGGGTGTGGGGCTGACAGCTGTTTTCAGGCTTTCAGGCTTACATGAGTGTAAGACACCAGCCAAGACACCCTTGGAAGACATGCAACAGTGTGCCTGTGCTCAGGTCTCACCCCTTTAGTTGTGTACCTGCGTGTCACAGTCCTGAGGCTCATCGTTAGTTTCCACTGATGCACGCACACAAAAGAGTGTGTACCCATAGGTGAACACACCAACAACCAAGGCCTCATGCTGCTTACAGACATGAGTCAGGCTCTGCTTTCTGTCATTGGTTGGCAATGCTGATTACACCTACAGATAGCCGCCCCCAGCATTGCTCTGGCCTGCACTCAGCCTGATTGTCATCCCTGGTCCTCACTCACCCACAGCTCTCATTGACCCAACGTCCCAACAAGGCTGGCTGGAAGCAGGTTTCTGGGGTTTATTTATCTTCTATAATTGAAACTGTTGCTTTAAGCCAAGGCCTAGGCAGGTAACGAAGCTTCCTGTCTTTGTCAGCTCCGTGGCTTCTATAATTGCAACTATGTTGCCGTGAGCAGAGAGAGGCCCAGCCAGCCTAGGCAGACAGTTTACTTCTGGTGCAACAGAAGCCTGCTGTTTACTCTAGCTCTGTGACTGTTGGCCTCCACCTTGGCTGGGCTAATTTGCATACAGCTGCTGATTGGCTGGTGGGCGTGGCTTAGGTGTCCCAAAGAAACGATCAATTTCAGTATTACTCTTTTATTAGATAAGATAGCATTTGATAGGTGCTATAAGTATAAATTACACACTAAATTTCAAAAACATTTAAAAAATGTTAAGATATATTAATATTTTTAAAATACTAGTTACATATTGAATGATACTCTGAATATATTAGAATAAAATATATATCGCTGAAGTTAATTTAACTTGTTAATTTTTACTTTTTAAAAATATTTTATTGATTTTTTACAGAGAGAAAGGAAGAGGGATAGAGAGTTAGAAACATCGATGAGAGAGAAACATTGATCAGCTGCCTCCTGCACACTCCCCACTGGGGATGTGCTCACAACCAAGGTACATGCCCTTGATTGGAATCGAACCTGGGACCCTTGAGTCCAAAGGCTGATGCTCTATCCACTGAGCCAAACCAGTTAGGGCTAATTTTTACTTTTAAATGTGGCTACTAGAAAATGCATGATTATGTCTGTGTCTTGATTGTATTTTTATTAGGTGCCTAGTGCATGAAATTCGTGCACTGGGGCGGGGGGTTCCTCAGCCCAGCCTTTCCCCTCTCACATATTGGGAGCCTTCAGGGGGTGTCTTTCTGACTGTTTAGGCCTGCTCACTGATCCTCTTGGGGAGGGGGCCTAAGCCGCAGTCCGGCCTCCCTTTGTGGGAGGCGACCAGGCTAATCAGGGGAAGCCACCAGCCCCATCACCTTGCTGCTGCAGCCACTGCCAGTCACTGCAACCACCAAGGTGTTTTCATCAACATGGACTCCAGTCCCTTCACCATGAAAAAATGACAACTTTCTTTAGGCATTTTCAAGATGTGTCTTTCATAGGATATGACATTTCTTTCTTTCTTTCTTTTTTATCCTCACCTGAGGATATGTTTCCACAGAAGAGAAGGGAAAAACAGAAACATCAAGGTGAGAGGATCACTTTTGATTAGTTGCCTCCTGCATGAGCCTTGACCTGGGCCCCAGCCAGGGAGGAGCCTGCAACCTAGGTACATGCGCTTGGTCAGAATTGAACCCAGACCCTGAAGTCAGCAGGCTGAGGCATTATGCACTGAGCCAAACTGGCTAGGGCAGGGTATGACATTTCTTAGCCCTCCAGCAGTGGACCTTCATTTTTTGTCTCCAGGAGTGTGGTGGAAAACCCCTAGATTGCCTTTAGGGATTCTTATTACCCAAGTTACTAAGAATATTACTGTATTTTCTGGCATATAAGACGACTGGGCATATAAGACGACCCCCAACTTTTGAGAAGATTTTCCTGGGTTAAAAAGTCTGGATGGAGACTGTATGCGGCACAAAAAGGAGCCGACCGGAGACACTTACAGTCTCCATCCAGCTCCATTGAAATGAATGGAGTGCGGCCGTTTTTGAGCTCCCCCCACTGTATGCGGCGACCGCAGATTTTCCAGTCTGGCTTGGAAGTTTCAGCACCCACCCTATAAGACAACACCTGGCGTATAAGATGACCCCCGACTTTTGAGAAGATTTTCCTGTGTTAAAAAGTCATCTTATACGCCAGAAAATACGGCACCAGTGCCATACAGGGAGCTTAGCCAATGAGCAGTCAGAAAAGGTGTTTCCTCTGTAGTTCACTCTGATCACCAGCTCCACCCCTGCCCAGGCCTGCAGCCTCTGGCAGAGGCTGCAGG
Source organism: Murina feae (assembly GCA_004026665.1). Classification (NCBI taxonomy): domain Eukaryota; kingdom Metazoa; phylum Chordata; class Mammalia; order Chiroptera; family Vespertilionidae; genus Murina; species Murina feae. The sequence goes on along the minus strand of PVJC01038996.1, from coordinate 11,725 downwards.
CCTGGCCAGGGGATCTCCAAGCCCCTCCGGTCGCCAGCTTCACAGAGCCCAGGCCTCTGCGATCACTGGTTCTGATCTTGCCCCCTGCCATTGCTGGCTCTGCCCCTGTCTCACTGGCAGCCTCTGGCCAAGGCTGCAGGCCTGGGCAGGGGACCCCAGACCCCTGCTTTGCCAGCTCCACTGGTGCCCAGACCCTGCTATCGCAGGCTCCACCCCGGCCCTCTGATCGCTGGCTCTGCGGGGTCCAGATCCCTGCAATCGCCAGCCTTGCATCTGTCCAGGCCTGAGGACTCTGGTCCAGGCCTTATGCCTGGGTAGGGCACCCTCATACCCCCCCCAATCACTGGCTCCACCCTTGCCCATGCCTGAGGCCTCTGGAGAAAGCCTCTGGCCTGGGCAGGGGTCCCCCAGCCCCGTCTGATCGCCTGTTCCACCCCTCGGGCCCCTCGCCTCTCCGCCACCTGTCTGGCTAACAGGCCTGCCCCCTTCAGTGGCTGGGCTGAGCTGGACTGGGCGCCACCATCTTGTGGCCACAGGGGCGGCCATCTTTGTCACGGAGTGACACCTAATTTGCATATTACCCTTTTATTAGATAGGATTGGTTTGGACTGAAAGACAGAAAGTACATGCAAATGAGGCAACATGTTAACAAAAATATAACAATAGATGTATCTGGGTAAAAGACATACAGGTGTCCTTTGCACTACTTATAATTTTTGCAACATTTCTGTATGTTTGAAATAATTTCTAAATAAAGTTTTTAAATAGTTTAGTTTTATATCAAAGATAAACAGGGATTTGCCCAGGCAGCGTGGCTCAGCTGGTTGCAATGTTGTCCTGTATACTAAAAAGGTTGGAGGTTTGATTCCGAGTCAGGGCACATACATAGTTTTCTGGTTTGATCCTTGGTTGGAGCATGTACGGGAGGCAACTGGTCAATGTTTCTCTCTCTCTGCTTTCATCTCCCTCTCAAAATCAATAAAAAACAAACATCATCAGGTGAGGACTGAAAAAAGTATTTTAAAAAACAAACAGGGGCCCCAGCCAGTTTGACTCAGTGGATAAGAGCGTTGGCCTGTGGACTGAAGGGTCCCAGGTTCTATTCTGGCCAAGGGCACATGTCTAGGTTGGGGGCTCAAACCCCAGTAGCGGGCATGCAGGAGGCAGCCAATCAGTGATTCTCTCTCATCATTGATGTTTTTATATCTCTATCCTTCTCCCTTCGTCTCTAAAATCAATAAAAAAAGATATTAAAGAAAAAGCAACACACACACACACATAAAAACAGGGATTAAAAACAGAATTTTAAAGAAGGGCTCATATACCTACTTAAAGTTTAAAAAGGGAGAAGGGTTGAAGAAAAGGCATATTCTAGATATGACCAAGTTAGGGATGTTCAATATAAATCAGGAGGATTGTGGTCTGAGATGACCCAATCAACATCATTATTCTAGATCAACCTCAGAAAGGAAGCCAAATAACTGCAGGAACTCACCCCTCTGGAAAGAAGGCATTGATGATCCGATCCCCCAATGGGTTGATGGCAAGTTCTGGAATCCGCTGGAAATCTTCCCGGCTGCCAAGAGAATCACCTTGAGTTAGAGACCATTGATCATTAGCATGAACTCCTAGCAAGAATATTACCTTTTGGAATTTACTTCTGTGGCAAACTATACTAAATAACTGCAAAGAATAGCACTTTAATAGCTGCCAAGTGATTCTTGCACCAAGTTAGGAGTGGAAGAAGCCAGATTTAACTTTGCCACATTCCAGTGAATTCAGCACACAGGTTACGTCAATAAACCACAAACGAGCAAATACTCAGTTGTCCCTGTAAATGATTCCTTGAACACTGCCATTTTGTACTTAGTTATTAAGTTTGGAGAATGAACAGGAAGATCTACAGCACTATGACATACAAATAACTCTTAGGCAATGCTTAAGTCCAAGGAAAGAATAAAATGTATAAACTAACTGATTTCCAGACTTCCTCGCTCTGAGTCTATTTTTTTCTTCATTATTTTCTACAGACTAGAGTTAGAGGACTATTTAACCTTCAAACATGGCAAGAGTAGTTATCTACTCATACCTTGAAAGTTATGTTGGAATATTATTAGTTACCTCTCACTGTATACACATTATGTGCCACTCTGTTTATATACATTATCTCATTTCTTAATGCTAACATTTTACCTATATCCTTCTAGAACTGAGGAAGTTGAGTCAGTGAGATAAAGTTGCCCATGCTACAAAGCCACTAAGTAGCAGAACTGTGATTTAAATCTAAGTCTGTAAGTCAAAGCACATCTTTTTCTAAAAGCACATTTATTTCTAATATTAAACTTTTAAAAAATATATTTTTATTGATTTCAGGGAGGAAGGGACAGGGAAAGAGATAGAAATATCAATGACGAGAGAGAATCACTGATTGGCTGCCTCCTACACTCCTCCCACTGAGGACTGAGCCCGAAACTCAGGCATGTTCCCTTGACTGCAATCAATCCTGGGACCCTTCAGTCTGCAGACTGATGCTCTATCCACTAAACCAAACCAGCCAGGGGTCCAATATTAAACGTTTTGAAAGAAAGGTGTTCTCCCAAAAATGTTCAATAAGTATTTCAAAAGGAAAACTTCTTGATTGTGCCAACATAAAGCTGTCTACAACATAACTGTACTATACTTCTCAAAAATACCAATGTCATAATGGACAGAGAAAGGCAGGATTGTTTCAGATCCAAGGAGACTAATGAGCCATATAACTAAACTCAATGCATGATCCTAGGCTAGAAGAAAAATTGCTATGAAGGACATTACAGAACCAATAGGTAAAAATGAAATATGACCATACAGAATACAAAATATTATAAAATGGTACTGCATCAAAATGCTAAATTTCTTGATTTTGGTACTGCATCAAAATGCTAAATTTCTTGATTTTGGTATGGGAAGGTCCTTGTTATAGGAAATACACATTGAATTATGTGGCAAAATGTTAACTGGTAAATTTGGGTAATAAGTATATGAAGAAATATAAACTCAACAAATCTGATTCCTGCCTTTAAGATATTTACTAACAGAAGAGATAAAAGTTACTCTTCCACTCTCTTTGTACTAAATGCTAGTATTTCTGTTTATGTGGGAGCCTTTAATACTATTCCTCTTGTGGTTTAACATTTACAGTGCTTAATTCAACAAACTCATCTCCAGCACATCTGATGGTTGACGAAGGTAGAAACAGGAGACTGAGCACAAATCTCTGGAACAAAAATCTAAATTCTAATCTTCCTTGACCACTTAGAATAATACTTTTTATAGCAATGAATGAACCAGAAGAAGTGATTCATAATATAACCTGGTGCTTAAGATGAATCTACAAGGTATTATGCTGAATAAAGTAAGTCAGAAAGAGAAATACAAATGCCATATGATTTTACTTATACATGGAATCTAAAAAACAAAATAAACAAGCAGAACAGAAATAGATTTATAGATACAGAAAACATGTTGACATACAAAATAAGAAGTACGAATTCAGTTACAGAATAGTCATGGGTTATAAACTATATCATAGGGAATACAGTCAATACTATTATGATAACTATATATGGTATCAGATGAATATTAGATTTATTGGGATAATCACTTTGTAAGTTATATAAATGTCTAATCACTGGGTTGTACATCTGAAACTAATATAATATTGTATATCAACTATAACTGAAAATTAAAAAATTATCTTAAAAACACACAGTCTCAATTCAAGTTGAAAAAACGTTTTGAAACTGCTAAATAAAATTTTAAACTGTAATAAAAATTAAAATTAAAAAAGTGGGCAAAGGACTTGAATAGGTATTTCTTCAAAATAAAATATACAAACAGAGCAGTGCTATGGAAAGAAACTGAAAGATCTACCTGGGCAAAACTTCAACCAAGTGTGGGAGGTTTGCCACCCAGAAATACAATCATTTTACTTGGGGAAGGGGGTTGCAAATCTGCCCCCTTGCTCCCTGACCACATATCCTAGAGTGAGGCCTAACAACTTAATGGTCCTTTTCAGAGTACAGAAGGGAAAGACCTGTAGAAAAACCAACCATAAACAAACCCATAACAATTTTCTACAGTAATCCAGCCAGGCCTTTTCATAAATCTGAATAGACAACCAAGGCTCACCAGATATCTTAGGAAAATTAATAGCACAAAAGAGTAGAATTAGGATGAATAGGAATAATAATTCAGGGAATGAAAGAATTATTAGAATTAAAGATTCTTATAAGTAACCCAATAGACATTCAATAAGTTTTGCAATGGTAAAACAGAAATAGGCTACTGATAGAGAACAGAGGGAAGAGAAGAAAAAAGATTCTTAGAAATTAAAAATATGATTGTGGGCTATAAAAGTTCATAAAAGGACTAAACAACAGATTCAAGGATATCTTTCAGGAAGCAAAGGAAAAAGTCAAACAACCGGAAAACATGAGAGAAAAGCTGAGTCATGGTAGTTCAATAAAGAGAAATGCCATGAAAGATTATTTTAATAATAAAAAAAGGAGAGGAATGGAAATACTCAAAGACACAATATTAAACTTCCCAGAAAAGATGAAAACTTTCCAGAAAAGGACACATTTTTAGATTTGAAGGTTCTCCTAATACTGAGCAATGAATAACAGAAAATAACCCATAAAAAGGTGCATCATTGTGAAATTTCAGAACATCAACAAGAGATATATGAAGCTTTGAGAGAAGAAAATAAAAGATTATCTACCAAAAGAATGAGAATTAGATTGACATCAGGGTTCTCATCTGTGATACCACTGTGTAAAGAATAAGTCCTAGTCCAGAATGTTGAAATCATCTGTCCTCTGGACAAAATCAAACAAGAAAATAAACCTCAAAAAGGCCTAGTGTGTAAGCAGATAAATGGCTATCATTCAGGACACTATCTCTTAAAATTTACAGGTAATCATTAAGCAATATGTAACTACACAGCCAACTAGCAATTCCCAGTAATAATTTCATTGCAGAGTTTAGCTGGTCTATATTAAAGCCCCTTTCGTCAACTTAACCAGTAGGCTTTAATATCCAGGAACATTTTTCATCGAGGTATTATTTTAGAAAAAGTATTATCTGACAAAGACCCAATATTAAAATTGTTCAACAGAGGATATCTTAAAAGTAAACTTTCATTGAATTATAACATACATATTGAAAAGAGCACAAATCATAAGCATTCAACATGATAAATTTTCATGGTGAAGATTGTAACTGGCACCCAAGTCAAGAAACATTAATATTACCACTACTCAGATGCTCCCTTTGTCTGTATCTACCTGTTCCCCTCCTCAAAAGGTAATCATTATTTTGACTTCTAAGACCATGGACTAGATCAGCACAGAGGGTATTTAAACAAAGAAACCATCTTTTTTAAAACAAACAAACAAACAAACAAACAAACAAACAAACAATTTTTATTGATTTTAGAGAGGAAGTGAGAGAGAGATAGAAACATCAGTGATGAGAGAATCACTGATCGGCTGCCTCCTGCACACCTCCACCAGGGACAGAGCCCACAACTCAGGCATGTGCCCTTGATCGGAATTGAACCCAGGACCTTTAGTCCACAGGCTGATGCTCTATCCACTGAGCCAAACTGGCTATGGCAAGAAAATATCTTTATATTCAGATGCTGACTGAGCTCTCATCTTGATCTGCCCTACAAAAGACCATTTCAGGATCCCTTACTGGACCCCACTTCCTTTTCAGAAAGACCAATTTCAATAGCTGTGGTATATTTTACCCAATGTAAAAGCAGCTGAAGAAAGCAACATTTGTGAGGTTACAGTGTACATTTATATCCTGTGAAATACCAATTTGAGGTGCTCGGGTGGACACTTTAACCATTGAGTAACACTGTCCAGGGCGACTCAGAACCAATTTGAATCTATATCTTAGTGGTTAAATCTAAATTTATGAGGAAGATGTAATCCCAAGTGAATTATTCAAGAATTGGAGCAGAATGGAAAAAAGTAGAGATTTCTAGTCCAGTTTATTTTTCAAGTGCAAATTTACACAGTCTCTTCAACAAATGGTGCTGGGCCAGGTGGACATCCACCCACAAAAAAAATAACGTTACACTCTTACCTCACACCATATATAATACACACACACACTCACATATAAAATACGTATTTTGTGTGTGTGTGTATATATATTTATATATAAAATAAGTCAAGATAAATCAGAGTTAAATATAAGAGCTGAAACTACAAAACTCTTAGAAGACAACAGAGGGATAAGTCTTCATGATCTTGGATATCGAAATGGTTTCTTAGATATGACACATACACCAAAAGAACAATCAGATAAACTAGACTCATCAAAATTTAAAACTTTTGTGCTTCTAAGAACACTATAAAGAGTGAAAAGATAATCCACATAGAGAAAATATTTGCAAATCATGTATCTGAAAAGGTTCTAATATCTATAAAAAGAAGTCCTGCAACTCAACAACAAAAAGATAATTCAATTAAGCAATAGGCAAAGGACATGCATAGGAATTTCTTGAAGGAAGATATACAAATGATCAAACAGCACATGAAAAGATGCTCAACATCATTAGCCACTAGGGAAATACAAATCAAAACCACAATGATATACCACTCACATAATCAAATGACATAATAAGCAGTGGTGAGGTTTGAACCACATACATTGCTGGTGGAAATGTAAAATAGTACAGCTGCTTAGGAAACAGTTTGGTGGTTCCTCAGTAAATTAGGCATAAAATTACTACAGATGCAAATTCTACTCCTAGGAATATGCCCAAAAGAATTAAAACATATGCCCACACAAAAATGTTCATATTACTATTACTCATAATAGCTAGCCTAAAGGTGTATACAACCCAAATGTCCACCAAGTGATGAATAAACAAAATGTGATATATACATACAACAGAATATTATTCAGCAGTAAAAAGGAATGAAGTACTGACACATGCTATAATATGGAAGAACTTTGAAAATATCATCCTAATTGAAAGAAGCCAGTTACAAAAGGCCACATACTGTATGATTCCATATCCTGTGTAATAAAAGCCTAATACGCTAAGTGTCCGACTGTTCATTCTATCAGTCGCTATGATTCACACTGACCATCAGGGGGCAGATGACTTGACCGGTAGGTTAGCTTGCTGTTGGGGTCCAGCTGATCGGGAATGGGCGATATGGGCCGGATATGGTCTGGAGCACTCCCACAGTCCTTTCCTGGCCCCGATCACGCACCAGTAGGGTCCCTTGGCCTGGCCTATGCCCTCTTGCAATCTGGGACCCCCCGCCACCAGGGACCCTGAATCTATGCACCGGGCCTCTAGTATTATATAAAACTAGAGGACTGGTGCACGAAATTCGTGCATGGAGGTAGGAAGGGTGAGGGGCCCCTCAGCCTGACCTGCACCCTCTCTAATCCAGGAGCACTCAGGGGATATCCTACTGACTGCTTAGGCCTGCTCTCCGTGGTTCTTTGCTATCTGCGGGGCCCACTTAGCAGCTCCCAGGTCACTACGGCGACAGCCAAGCAGGCCCTACTCTCAGTGGCCACCCCCCAGGACTGGAGGACTCCAGCAGGGCTGAGAGGACTGGGCACCGCCATCTTGTGGCTATGGGTGACGCCATATTTGTGTTGGAGTGACAGTTAATTTGCATATTACTCTTTTATTAGATAGGATGTTCAGAGAGAGGAAGGAAGTAGATCAGTGGTTGCCAGAGGAATGGGAACTAGACTGCTTAACAGGTAAGGGGTTTCCATCTGTGATGAAAATGTTCTAGAACTAGATAATAGTTATGGTTACACAACATTGTGAACATACTTAATGCCACTGGATTGTACACTTTAGAATGGTAAATTTTATATGTATTTTGCCTCAATTAAGAAAAAACACCTCATGTGTTTTTTGCACATGGTAGGTATTCCATAGTCATTGATTTTAATGACTGTGCAGCATGGTTTTGGACAATCCCAGCTTCTAGTAAAGGCAGATTTTGCCTTGAACAAACATAGCCCTGGGGATTTACTGCATTCTCTAGCTCTTCTGCCTGAGGATATGGACAAAGGCTTAGCAACCATATTCCTTCCCCTTTTATGCTATATCCCACATCCATACAAGAAGCCTTGCAAAGAAGTACTAAACTGCTTTCTGCCAGTCACCAGAAAGGCAAGCAGCTTCATTCTACACAGTCAATCAAAACTGAGAAACAAAAGTAACAAAAGGTTGTACTGTACTGAGGGGTTGGGAGGTGGTGGTAAGGAGGTATTTTTTTCATTAGACTTTGCTAACACAATTACAAATATGAAGTGATACAGCATTACATTATTCTGAGATCATGTACTTACTCTAGACCAGTGACACTTTTGATATTTAGGGTAGAATAATTATTTGTTGTGGGAGAATGTCCTGTGCACTGGAGGATGTTTAACAGCATTCCTGACCTCTACCCACTAGATAAGAGCAACATTTCTCAGTCATGACAATTAAATACGTCTCCAGACATTTTGCCACCCAGGGGCAAAATAGGTCTTAGTTGAGAATCACTGCTCTGTACTAAAATATTGAATATCTCATCTAATATTAATAAACATAAAATGATGTGCCCTAGGATTATGGGTTGTATTGGGAAATACAAAACAACCTGACCATCTTTGATTGCTACGCATCAACCTCATAAAGCTAAGATTTTTGGGAAAGGACTGTAGGAAAATTCAAGCAGAGAGCTGAAATTCTCAAATGTGTATACATTCTTAGGACCAGATCAATGGCCACCCAAACTAAGGGGAGTTGGAGTAAAGCAGCAAGCACCTAGTGATAAATATAATGCTGTATTCTGCTTATTTAACTCCCTTTTGGACCAATCATGCTCAAAGACAACTGAAGAAATGGTCCCTGCTCTGCATGCTAGATGCCTATCATGTCTGCCCTTGGGACAAAAGCATTTATTCAGACATTGCCAGAAAATACAGAAAGGAACTGCCTACCTGAGAGTCCCATTCTCGCCTTTGTCCAGGCTGGTGAACCGGCTGTAGAGGCGGGTGATCTGACTGTGGGAAACTAAGGAACACAAAATTAGTCCCAGTTGGAGAAGTTGCCCTCCACTCAAACAGCATCCCGGTGGCCCTTTGGAAGCCAGCTGACCCTTTGATCTGAGCCACCACTGAATGCTTCCAAGTGAGCAAAATGGGGGGATGTCTCAACTCTAACTCTTCTCTAGAGTGTCAAAGGAGGAAATTTAACAGCTTAAAAAAATGAAAGGAATTAGTATGCAAACTAAATCAAGAGCAATCAAAATAGATTCCTGAATGAAGTCTATGCTTAATTAAAACTATGTGTTAAATGTCAGGTAGTTAAGACTTAACACAAAACCAATTTTAGTTGAAAAGGAAATTGTGAAATTTTCCTTTCAGTCCCCAAACATAGAGGCTATGCAAATGCATACTTGGATTAGAAACACATACTTATTTATCAGTTTGAGGTTTCAGACTGGCACTGTTGGGTAGGGAACTTGTACTGAATTTAAGTACACTCAAATTGATTTTATTTTTTGTTAATCCTTACCTGAGGATATTTTTCCCATTGATTTTTAGAGAGAGTGGAAAGGAGGGAGAGGGAAACATCTATGTGAGAGAGACTCAGTGATTGGTTGGTTGCCTCCCTCACTCAGATGAAGGCAGGGATCTAACTTGCCCTAGACCAGGAATGGAACCCAAGATCCTTCAGTGCAAGGGCCAACCGATGCTCTAACTGCTATAGGCAGTTAGCCATGAGCAGAGCAAGGACAAGGGGCCAGGTACAGAAGGTCACCATGATGAAAAGCACCAGGTGCCTAGCAATGGACAATGAAATGTAGGATAGGATCTTGTCCCTAGAGTGACTTTTTGTCCTCTGGCATATTGCTGGTCATGAGGTTGGACCCCCCTGACCTTTCCTCCCTAGAGATAAATAACATTTAGGCTTCAGTTGTATTTTAGGTCCAGGCCCAGATAAGCAACAAAACTAGCCACAGCTGACCACAGGACCAACTGCATTGAATAATTACCCCTGCCTTGGTGCCGACCAATCAATCAGTGGAGACCATAAACCTGGAAAACTGCTGAATACTTTGAGATCTCCTGGGACCTCCCCTAAAATCTTCACCCTTAAAACCCTTAGGATGCAGGATCCAGTCCGGTGCACTCTCCCTCCAGAGAGCACACCACTGCTTTTCCCTTCCCTCTCCATTCCCCTTTTCCTTCCCCCTCCCCAGGGACGTTACCATTAGCTTCCTCACTCTCAAGTTCCATTTACCTCTATAACTTGTTTCCTAAGCCCATTTCTTCTAGGAATTACTTTTTCTACGTCTGTAACTTACCAAATAAATGTTCTCTTACAGTTTGGGTCTTAGCTCTGAATTCTTTCCTAACTAGAACCCCAGTACCAAGGTTGCTGAACCCAGGTCCAGTGTGACCCCCACCAGACACATGGAGCCATTCCTACCACCTAAAACATAACCAATAAGCAACACGGGCCAAGGTAAACAGATTTTATCTTTAAAATCTGGTTCACCCCTGCACCAAGCATTAGTGGGTTTACCATTTCCCTCAGTAAAAGAACAACAAAGTCTTGGGTCAGCCTCTTTTCTGTGTTGGCATAACCTCCACTGAGTTCTCAGTACAGGTGTTAGGGGCAGAAATAGAATATTGAGACTGGCTATAGTTATAAGAAATATTGATCATGCTCTGTTAACCCTGACCTGGCCTACTTGCTCAAACAAAAAGTCCCTCCCCATGCCTGTAATAATACCCATTTTGCATACCTATTTTTTAAAAATATAATTTTATTGATTTCAGAGAAGGGAGTAGGAGAGAAACATCAATGATGAGAATTATCTATTGGCTGCCTCTTCAATGCCCCACAACCCAGGCATGTGCCCTCACCAGGAATTGAACTATGACCTCCTGGTTCATAGGTCAATTCTCAACTACTGAGCCATGCTGGCCAGGGTGCATACCCATCTTATTCCTTTGTCTACTTCCCCATGTAATCTTTGCCCTACCCAATATTAGCAGTTGGCTTGGGGGTGGGGGTAGGGGTGGGGCTCAGAGCAGATTTTCGTGGATGACCTACCTGATGCTCTCTCACATTGCTGGACATTATTGGAATAAACGCTCATATATGATACTAGAGTCCCAGTGCACGAATTCATGCATGGGTGGGGCCCCTTGGCCTGGCCAGTGATGGGGCTGATCGGGCTGTCTCGCCCAATCCCAAATGGGGCCAGCCAGCCAGAAGGAGGACCACAGGAGGTTGGCTGGCCAGGGAAGGGACCATGGGAGGTTGGCTGGCCACGGGAGGTTGGCTGTGAGAGCACACTGACCACCAGGGGGCAGCTCCTGCATTGAGCATCTGCCACCTGGTGGTCAGTGCATGTCATAGCTACCAGCTGGTGATCTGGTTGCTTAGGCTTTTATATATATAGACTAGGGGCCCGGTGCACAAAAATTTGTGCACTCGGGGGTCCCTCAGCCCAGCCTGTACCTGCACAACCTGCCACCTGCACATCTCGCCCCACCCACCCCACACACATCACCTGCCACCCGCTGATCCCGCCCACCCAACCCCACACCACCAACCACCCAGCTGATCTTGCTCCTCACCCTCACACCACCCACCACCACACCACCCGCCACCCGCTGATCC
>PVJC01038995.1:0-16481 GCA_004026665.1 Murina feae | reverse complement strand
AATAGAATAGAATCAGAGGCATAGAAAGGGAGTGGACTGACAATTTTGGGGGGTTAAGGGTGTTGGGGATGCGTGAAGAGACTGGACAATAATTGTACACCTATGGATGAGGACAATGGGGGGGCAAGGTCAGAGGTTGGGGTGGGAATTGGGAGGAGGGGAGCTATGGGGGAAAAAAGAGGAACAACTGTAATAATCTTAACAATAAAGATAAATTAAAAAAAAAACAGAGCTTTTAAAAATCAAAAAGTAAAAGAATCCTCACTGGACTGTGAGGAAGAGAAAATGAACAAGCCCAATTCAGCTCTAAGGAAAAGGTTTGGTGGAGTGACAGAGCACATGGTAAAGAACGCATAATGTAAAATTTACCACTGGTTATGGATTGAATGTTTATATTCCCCCACCCCCCAATTTATATGTTGAAGTCCTGACCCACAGTGTGGCTTTATTTGAAGATGGGACTTCAAAGGAAGTAATTAAAATTAAATTAGGTTGTAAGGGTGGGACCCTGTTCAATAGAATTCATGTTTTATAAGAACAGACACCAGAAAGCAGCTCCCCCCCCCTCTCTCTCTCTCTCTCTCTCTCTCTCTCTCTCTCCACTCCCAGAGTAAAGGCCATGTGAGGACACAGTGAGAAGGTGCTGTCCACAAGCCAGGAAAAGGGCCTTCATCAAAAAATGAATTTGCCTTAGCCATGGACTACCAACCTCCATAACTATGAGAAAATATTGTTAAAATCACCCAAACTCAGGCTCATTATGGCAACCCAAGCAGTTGAATACACCCTCTTAACCACGTTTAAATGTACACTTCAATGGCATTAAGTACATTGGCATTATTGTGAAAATTTTATTTTTTAATGCTGGGAGTGAGACAATTGTTTTAAAAACTGGGGATAAAATGGTAAAAATCTACAAGAACTCTGCATTTAGATTGCTTTTCAAGCACTTTTAAATTCTTCTTCCTTTATAAAGACTCACACTGGAAAATAAAACTTCTGGACTATAGTTTATGAAGGAAGTCAATGGAGAAATTTAATCAGTAAACTCGTAATCAAAAAGCCTTATGTCAAAGAGTCATTATATGAATGTTCTTGATATTTCAAGTGAGAATGTTTAAGCAGGTTGGTTTTTTTTTTAATTTCCTTCTTTAACTGACTCTTTTGGTTGATCAGCCATTGCTATTGTCAACCATGTTAGATAAAGGGAATATATACAGATTCCATTTCATTTGCCTGTGCTTTAAAGGACAAATAGTTTGCACAAGGCAAAAAAGGAAGAGAAAAATAATCTGGATGGAGGAAACAGGTTGAATGACGCCACAGAAGCATGACTGCACATGACATACTAATGAATTGGTAAGATATCAAGGAAACCGCAACACTGGATCACGAGGGCATCCTAGGGGAAAAAGTCAGAAAGGTTCACAAGTCCTAGATCAATTAAGACTTTGAAAATCATGCTAAGATTTGGGTTTGATCCTGTGGGCCATCACTGGTTTTCTTTGGGGTTGTGTTTGGCTGCAAATTATGGTTAAATACAGCACATAAACTAGAATGAAGGGATGCCTGGTATCAGGCTTCTCTACCAGAGTCCATAGAAAAGATAAAAAAGGTTTGAAACAGTCATAGCAGCAAAAATGGAAACATGCAGACATGGCAGTCATATTTAAAAATATAGTTGACTTCATGAAGAAGACATTTTCAAGGCTGGTGAGGAAATTTGTTTTAATAATGGTTAAGTTTAAATTGGCAGGAAATTGGCCTGTGGCTTTCTCCCAAGCAAATATCTTTTTATTGTGGATAAATTAATTTTAACTCACTGCCGCATATTCCTCTGATACTGGCACTGTGAGCAGAAAGTGAGAGCAAAGCTCAAAGTGGAGAATTCAACTCCCATTGGGTTCACAGATATTAAGCAGAATAACAGTCAAGATCCTGAATGCTCCTGAAATCAGCTGCATGGCCAGATGAGAGTAGAGGTTCTGCCTCTGTCGTGGTCCTTAGAGCACGATTTATTGAGAATATGGAATGTGTACCAAAAAATATGTACCAAAACATTATGTCCTCCAAACCCTTTTCCAGTAGAGTTGGACAAAAATAACATCTTTGTTTGCACATAATAAAGTTGAGGTCCACTGAGGTGCATTGGTAATGTACTCCAAGATAAACCTCATCCACTTCGATTCCTTTTCCACACAGGGGCCTTTGGAGATTTTTCCAAGAGAGTTTGAACCTTAAACTCTTTCACATGACCATAGGTATTCAATAGTAGTTGCATGACCATGAATATTAACAGGTATATTTATTGGCTACATCTTCTTTATGTGTTTAATAATTGGCAGCACGCCCTAGTCAGTTTGACTCAGTGGATAAAGCTTTGGCCTGCAGACCAATGGGTCCCAGGCTCAATTCTAGTCAAGGGCACGTACCTTGGTTGTAGGCTTCTCCCCAGCCCAGGCCCTGGTCAAGATGCATGCAAGAGGCAACCAGTCAATGTATTTCTCTCATCGATGTTTCTCTTTATCTTTCCCTCTCTCTTCTACTCTCTCTAGAAGATCAATGGAAAAATATTCTCTGGTGAGGATTAGCAAAAAAATAATAATTGGCAGCATGAATGGCCACATGAATTTCAGTTAACTTTATAATAATATTGATCTTGCCTGTGAGGTGCTTAGAATCTAATAAGAGATAGCCTGACATAGAAATAATTATAATACTAAGTAGAAAACAGCATAAAGAGGCAAAGTGTTCCTGTAATTAAGAAAAGCTAAGCCCTAATCAGTATGGCTCAGTGCATAGAGTGTTGACCTGCAGACTGAAGGGTCCTGGGTTCAATTCTGATCAAAAGCACATGACTGGGTTGTGGGCTCGACCCCCAGTAGGGGGCGTGCAGGAGGCAGCCAATGATTCTCTCTCATCATTGATGTTTCTATCTCTCTATCCCTCTCTCTTCCTCTCTAAACTCAATAAAAAATATATATATTTTAAAAATAAAATAAATGCAGGGACAACCAAAATGGCAGCATAAGTAAACACCTGAACTTGCTGCCTCGCACAACCACATTGGAACTACAACTAAAAGACAAAATGAATATCATCCAGAACCATGGGAAGGCTGGCTGAGTGGAATTTCTACAACTAGAAGGAAAGAGAAAAGCTCATTGTGTCTGGTAGGAGGTGCATAGGTGTGGAAGTGTGGAGGTATGGCATGGAGGCGTGTGTGAAAGGGGCTGGCATCTGGGTGCGCTGTAGTCTTTTTGAATCAGGAGGGAAACACAAACTCTCAGGTGCTCTGAACTCCAGTTCTAGGCAAGAATCTGGGGACCCAGGCTCATATGGAGAGAAACTGGACTGTCTGGCACTGGGCCAGAAAGTGAGGGCGGCTTTCTCGCAGAGGTGCTTGCAGTGGTCATTGTTCCTGCATGGGGCCACGGGATCCAGAACCTCTCCAAGGCAGATCAGACTGGCAGCCATTGCATTTTGCTCCACCCTGATGATTCCCTGACAACCACCCAATTTACAACCCCATCCAAGCTGTGTGCAGAGGCTTTTGCATAAGAATGGCCTGGCCTTTCTCTGCCTAAAAACCTATCAAACTGCAGCTGGGTCACAGAATCCCAGAGCTTCCAAAAGAAGGCCTAAGACTCATCAGCAGCCTGCATTGCTTCACAGATGTGCCACATCTTGCCACCTCCAAACCACAAACAAAGAGGAGGAATCTGCAGATCTCTCTGTAGCTCCTGCTGGATGGCCTCAGGCAGTGACTGACTTTGCACCTCCTTGGAGATCCAAGAGCCAGTGTACTCAGTGGTCAGAGTGAGACCATCAAGATTACAACTCTTCACATCCATAAGAGACACACTCAGGGGGGCAAACTCAGTGAGCACCGAAGCCCCACTGAAGGAAGTCCTGCCCCATAAGGATGTCTCCAGCACAGAAGTTCTCCATTGTAGACACAGCTGGTCCTCACAGCCAAATGATCTGGAGGTCAGTTCCTCCCACTGATACCAACAGCAATGAAGGCTTAACTACAACAAGACTGTGCACACAGCCCACGAAGGGGTGCACCAAGCGTGTCCACCTCAGGTAATTAGGGAGGCTGAGCCACTGGGCCCTATAAGACACCTAGCACACAAAGCCACTCTATCAACACAGGAAAACAGCAAAATGCAGAGACAAAGAAACATATCACAAATGAGAGAAATGGAGGAAAGCAAACTACTGGATATAGAGTTCAAAACCACGGTTATACAGTTACTCAAGAACCTTCTAGAAACCTCCGAGAAATATAGTGAGACCCTCAAGGATATGAAAAAGGATCAATTAGAAATTAAGCATACCCTGAAGAATAATATACAGAGATCCATCAGCAGACTAGAGGATTCCAAGAATCAAGTCAAAGATTTAAAATAAGAAAAAGAAAAAAACACCCAAATGGATAAGCAAAAAAAAAAAGAAGAAAAATCCAAAAATATGAAGATAGTGCAAGGAGCTTCTGGGACAACTTCAAGAGTACCAACATCCAAATTACAGGAATGCCAGAAGAAGAGAGAGAGCAAGATATTGAAAACTTATTTGAAGAAATAATGACAGAAAACTTCCCCTACCTGCTACCTGATGAAAGAAATAGACTTACAAGTCCAGGAAGTGCAGAGAACCCCAAACAAAAGGAATCCAAAGAGGATCACACCAAGACACATCATAATTAAAATGCCAAGGTCAAAAGACAATGAGAGAATCTCAAAAGCAGCAAGAGAAAAAGAGGTAGTTACCTACAAGGGAGTACCCATACGACTGTCAGCTTATTTCTTAACAGAAACTATGCAGGTCAGAAGGTGGCGGCAAGAAATATTCAAAGTGATGAATAGCAACAACCTACAACCAAGATTACTCTACCCAGCAAAGCTATCATTTAGAATTAAAGGTCAGATAAAGAGCTCTACAGATAAGAACAAGCTAAAGGAGTTCATCACTGCCAAACCAGTATTATATGAAATGTTGAAGGATATTCTTTAAGAAGAGGAAGAAGAAGAAAAAGGTAAAGATAAAAATTATGAACAACAAAGGTGACAACAAATACATACCTATCAACAACTGAATCTAAAAATCAAGTGAATAAAAAATCTGATAAAGAGAATAAACTGGTAAATAGAATAGAATAGAATCAGGAGCATAGAAAGGGAATGGACTGACAATTCTCAGAGGGGAGAGAGTGTGGGGGTGCGGGGAGAGACTGGACAAAAATTGTATACCTATGGATGAGGACAGTGGGGAGGGGAGCAGGGAAGGGCAGGGGGGTGGGAAACTGGGTGGAGGGAATCTATGGGGTGAAAAAGAGGAACAACTGTAATAATCTGAAAAATAAAGATTTATTTTTGAAAAAATATAACTGCAGTTTTTGCCTGAGACCAGTGATCTTTTCTAATCCTATAATTCTGTAATTCTAAACTCAATGCCAAAAAATTAAAGATCAATGGAAAGGCTACTTAAATACTTAATATATGCCAGTCTTTCATTTAATTGCCACAAAACCCCTATGTGTAGATATGGATAGCACCATTTTAGAGATAGAGAATCTTATTTCCCACTATAAACTCCTCAAAGATAGAAACTATCTCTGGCACCTCTAGGTTTATGCTGCGCAGCATATCATCTAGAATACATGAGCTGATTGTATACTTATCATGCTCACAACCACCTTGTGCAGGAGGTTGCTTTTTCTTGTCTCTACATTACTGATGAGGGAACCAAGGCTGAAGAAATAAGCAATCTGCCCAAGGTCACACTGGTGGTTGCCCAAATTCTGACTCTTCTCCTGCCCATTGCCCTACCACCACCACCAATTCTCGGTGTGTTTTCTAAGGTCCCCCAAGAGAAGTTTTGCTGATTTGCTTCCCAAATAAAGTAGTTTGACATGTCCTGCTCCATAAATAATGACTTGGTCACACAAAGAAGCACCATGATTTACCTGAGCTTCCAGAGCTAGCCATTGCCAGACAGCAAACAGAATCCTAGTCCCAGTTCCCATGTGTTGCCATTATTCAGTTCACATCTCCACCTTTATTGGGAACCATTGTGTGTAAAGGGTTCAGCTGGGTGCAATTATAGTGCTTCACCCTCATAATGACTACCCAGGGTCAACTGTCAGTTTCAGAACTGGATTTTCTAAAAAAGTGACAATTCCTAGCTTTCAAGTGGTTTGAGTTTAGCAGAAAAACACCTAAACCTGTGTACTATGTAGTGTTTCCCTTTCTTTGGCATTTTAAATTTCCATGTATTGAAGTGAAATTCAATATGTGACTAAATACAAATTAACTCATCACAATGAAAGCAGTAAGAGATGCCAGTTATTTCCGAGACTTTTTGCCAAAGTCTACCTCTGCTCTCTCCTGAGAGGCAGCCCCAGGCTGTCTATTGATATTTAGCATTCAGGTGCCATTTTACAAACCCAGCATCCATTTTTAATGAATTATTGCACGTAAAAGCTCAAAGGGGAAGTTACGGGCATAGCTCTATCCTCCCACCTCCACAAAAGACATGTAATAAAAACACATAATACAGCTAATTAGTAGAAATAGGAGTTGGACCTCACATAATTTATATTCCTTTTTATTATTTAATTTTTGTCTAAAACGTGTATTAATTTAATATTTTTTAAAACTCAAGCAAATAAAAGAGTTCTAAAAATAAAGTTTATAGTTAACATTCAGTCATTCAAAATTATCACACATCTAATAACTAACAGTGAGTGAAAACTACAGATCTGATCATCCATTACCATGCTATTAGGAGAAATGTGATCCAGACAGCAAATAAATCCCAGACCAAATTCTGCCACACAGAGAAGTATTTATTAGTGAGTAGGCATAAAAAGAAACATTTGTGTAAGCTCAATGATATACCAGGGCTCAGACCTTCCTTGAAATGTTAATTCAAAACAGATGTAACAATAGTCTACCAACAGTACTCAGTTCCTGTGCTAGTGGGAGAAAGTTGCTAGAACTCTTTGTTAATACTTGGACACAGGACAAATTGGTGTATCTAAGTTACACATCACGCAAAGGTTTATAATTTGCTGGCATTGCTGGATTCCTAAACCCTCTTCATGCAAGAGCAAGGGTGTCTGTAAGTAGTTCTAGTCAATTCACATATCTTGAACAGCACTCAATTCTCCTATGAAAAATAGCTTCTTATATTTATTAGGCTCATAAGGAAAGCCTCTTAAGACTGACCAGAGATAGAGATCACTGAAGCCTTACCATAGCCCATCAATACTACCAACAACTCCTAAAGCGTATATCCAATTAGGGTATTTCAAAAGTTGACAACCCCATAGAGGATTAAGCAAACACACAAACACACACACACACACACACACACACACACACACACCACCCCACACCACTGTATATACTGAAATATTTAAAGGTAAAATATTTAAAAGTACATTTTATGGGCACTATAACAGCTAGATTAGATTAAAAAAATACTAGTACAACAGCAATAAGTGGATTTTATAAAGACACACCAATGGTATAAGGATGGAGTCTCTGGGCTCCTTCCATAAAAATGAACATATTTTTTAAAACCTTAGTTTGGTTCTTTTTCTTTTTTATTTTTTAAGTAAGTCTTTATTATTCAGATTATTACCGTTGTTCCTCTTTTTTCTCCCCATAGCTCCCCTCTTCCCAGTTCCCACCCCACCCATGCCCTTACCCCACCCCATTGTCCTCATCCATAGGTGTTCAATTTTTGTCCAGTCTCTTGCTGCACCTCCCACACCCCTTTCCCCCCAACAATTGTCAGTCCACTCCCTTTCTATGCCCCTGATTCTATTCTATTCACCAGTTTATTCTGTTCATCAGATTTTAATCACTTAATTTTTAGATTCAATTGTTGATAGATATGCATTTGTTGTCACTTTGTTGTTTATAATTTTTATGTTTACCTTTTTCTTCTTCTTCCTCTTCTTAAAGAATACCCTTCAGCATCTACACTAATAAAAGAGAAAGATGCAAATTGACCATACCTTCATGATGCCCACCAGCCAATCAGGAGTGAGTATTCAAATTAACCCCCCAAAATGGTGGGTTAATTTGCATACACAGGCACCAAGCAGCCAGGGGTGGGGTGGGATGCTTGCATCTCAGACATTCCGCACTGCCCCAGCCACTCTGGAACTCTAGGTAGCACAGGAAGTCAGAAAGGCAGCTCCAGCCAAAGTGAAGGCAGTGCCAGCAGCCAGGGGAAGGAAGGCCCATTCTTGCATGAATCTTCATGCATCGGGCCTCTAGTTTCATATAATGCTGGTTTGGTGGTGATGAACTCCTTTAGCTTGTTCTTATCTGTGAAGCTCTTTATCTGCCCTTCAATTCTGAATGATAGCTTTGCTGGGTAAAATAATTTTGGTTGTGGGTTCTTGCTATTCATCACTTTGAATGTTTCTTGCCACTCCCTTCTGGCCTGCAAAGTTTCTGTTGAGAAATTGGCTGACAGTCGTATGGGTTCCCCCTTGTAGGTAACTGACTGCTTTTCTCTTGCAGCTTTTAAGATTCTCTCCTTGTCTTTTGCCCTTGGCATTTTAATTATGATGTGTCTTGGTGTGGTCCTCTTTGAATTCCTTTTGTTTTGGGTTCTCGGCGCTTCCTGGACTTGTAAGCCCACTTCTTTTACCATGTAGGGGAAGTTTTCTGTCATTATTTCTTCAAATATATTTTCAATATCTTGCTCTCTCTCTTTTTCTGGCATTGTGGCATTCCTGTAATTTGGATATTGGTACGCTTGAAGTTGTCCCAGAGGCTCCTTACACTATCTTCATATTTTTGGATTCTTCTTTTTTTTTTTTTTTTTGCTTTTCGAGTTGGTGTTTTTTGCTTCTTCGTATTTCAAATCTTTGACTTCATTCTTGGGATCCTCTAGTCTGCTGTTGGATCTCTGTATATTACTCTTTATTTCAGTCAGTGTATGCTTAATTTCTAATTGATCCTTTTTCATATCCTTAAGGGTCTCACTAAATTCTCTGAGGTTTCTAAAAGATTCTTGAGTAACCTTATAACCATAGTTTTGAACTCTATATCCAGTAGTTTGCTTTCCTCCATTTCTTTCATTTGTGACCTGCTTCTTTGTCTCACATTTTGGCTGCTTCCCTGTGTTGATAGAGTGGCTTTGTGTGCTAGGTGTCCTATGGGGCCCAGTGGCTCAGCCTCCCTAATTACCTGAGATGGACATGCTTGGTACACCCCTTTGTGGACTGTGTGCACAGTCTTGTAGTTAAGCTTTGATTGCTGTTGGTATCAGTGGGAGGAATTGACCTCCAGATCAATTGGCCATGAGGACTAGCTATGCTACAATGGGAGAACTTCTGTGCTGAAAACACCCTTATGGGGCAGATCTTCCTTCAGTGGGACTTTGGTGCTCACCAAGTCTTCCCCCTGAGTTTGTCTCTTATGTTTGTCTCTTAATCTTGATGGTCTCACTCTGACCACTGAGTACACTGGCTCTTGGATCTCTAAGAAGGTGTGAAGTCAGCTACTGCCTGAGGCCACCCAGCAGGAGCTACAGAGAGATCTGCAGATTCCTCCTCTTTGTTTGTGGTTTGGAGGTTCCCAGATGAGGTGCAGCTGTGAAGCAATGCAGGCTACTGATGAGCCTTAGGCCTTCATTTGGAAGCTCTGGGATTCTTTGACCCAGCTGCAGTTTGTTAGGTTTTAGATTGCAAAAGTCCAGGCCATTCCTATGCAAAAGCCTCTGCACACAGCTTGGGTGGGTTATAAATTGGGTGGGGCAGGGTCTCAGGGAATCATGGGGCAGTGCAAACAGCATTGGTTGCCTGTTGACCCTGTCCTAGATAGGTCCCTGGGTCTCTGTGTCCCTCAGTCTTGTGCAGAAACAATGAACCCTATGAGCACCTCTGAGAGAAAGCTTCCTTGTGTTCCGGCCCAATGCCAGAGAGTCCATTTTCTTCCTGTATGAGTCTTGATCCCCAGAGTCTCACCTGGAACTGGAGTTCAGAGCATTCGGGTGCTTGTATCTCTCTCCCAATTGAAAAAGACAACAACTTACCCAGTTGCCAACCCGTTTTGCGTGCCTCTGTACCTCCACTCTTCCACACCTCTACACCTCCTACAAGTCTAGATGTGCTTTTCTCTTTCATTCTAGTTGTCGAACTTCCTGTGGTTCTGGATGATATCTGTTTTGCCTTTTAGTTGTAGTTCCAATGTGGTTGTGCGAGGCAGCAAGTTCAGGTGTTTACCTATGCCACCATCTGGTTCCTCCTTGTGTTGTCCTTAGTTTGATTCTTAATTGCACACACAAAAATCACAGCTTAGTCTCTTCCTTTTAAATCCAAGCAAACAGAGGTCCAGATGAGCAGCATGACTTACTCAGAGTTTTTCTGAGGATTAATGACAAAACCAATACTGGCACCAGTCTTTAGTCTTTCTATGAAGTTTCTGAAACAATCAACTTTTCAAAATGTAAAAGGAATCCATAATTTTTTATAAAAAATGTATGAGTATAAAAATATAAAGATTTAATAAGCAGCTATTCATAATTCCTCACTTAGATATAGCCACTACTGATGCATCTCCTTTTAGATATTAATATAACATATATCCATACCTTGTCATTTTAACTTGTAAATGTTGTATGTGTTATGCGTGATTTTATGGACTGCTTTTACACTTTTAATTTTTATTAAATTTATTGGGGTGACATTGGTCAATATAAATAGGTTTCAGGTGTGGGTTTCTATGTTACAAAATCTGTATATTGCAACATATGCTTTTACTTTAGTATTTGATTTTTATATTGGAAACAATCTCCCATGACATGTAATAGCCTTCAAAAATGTGATTTCTGTAATGATTGCATGGAAGTTCATAATATTATCATTTATTTATTCATTTCTCTATTGTTGGACATAAAGTTTATCTCTAATAATTATAATCACTCTAAGATGAACATTTTGCCATTAGAATATAAATACTATGAAGGTATGAAATTGGTCTGTCTTATTGATCATAATGCCATCAGCCCCAAAAGTATCATCACAGAGTAGTTCAATAAAGATGGATGGATGCGCCCTAGCTGGGTTGGCTCAGTGGATAGAGTGTCGGCCTGCAAACTGAAGGGTCCCAGGCTCCATTCCAGTCAAGGGCATGTACCTTAGTTGCGGGCACATCCCCAGTTGGGGGTTGTGCAATCGACAAGTGCTGGTGAGGATGTGGAGAAAAAGGAGCCCTTCTGCACTGCTGGTAGGAATGCAGACTGGTGGAGCCACTGTGGAAGACAGTATGGAGTTTCCTCAAAAAGTTAAAAATAGAACTTCCATTTGATCCAGTGATTCCACTTCTAGGAATAAATCCTAAGAAACCAGAAACACCAATCAGAAAGGCCATATGCACTCCTATGTTGATAGCAGCATAATTCACCATATCTAAGATTTGGAAACAGCCTAAGTGCCCATCAGCAGATGAGTGGATTAGAAAACTGTGGTACATACACACAATGAAATACTATACTGCTGTAAAAAAAAGAAGGAATTCTTACCATTTGCAACAGCATGGATGGAACTGGGAAGCATTATTCTAAGTGAAATAAGCCAATGAATGAAAGAAAAATATCACATTATCTCACTCATATGTGGAATATAATGATCAACATAATTTGATGAACAAGAATAGATTGATCTAGAGACAAATGGTAGGAGAGGGGATAAGAGATCAACCAAAGGACTTGTATGCATGCATATAAGCATAACCAATGGACACAGACACTGGGGCGGTGGGGGCTTGCCCAGGGTGGGAATGGCTGGGTGTGGGGGTCAATTGGGGAGAAAGGAGACATATGTAAAACTTTAGACAATAATATACACTGAGTGGCCAGATTATTATGGCCACCTGACGTTTGTAGGCAAATTAGCTATAATTTCACGCTGAAGTTGCTAGAGAGCCAGACCATCATAAATAGGAAAGCAGGTTGTTTACCACGATAGTAGAAGTGATTTTTTTCTGAAGATATGGGTAAGCAATGCAATTTAACAGCCTTTGAATGTGGGATATATTTGAACGTGAGTGGCCAGATAATTATGACCACCCCATCAGTACTTCACTGGATCACCTTTTGCCTTCAATACTGCGGTGATTCTTCTTGACATTGACTCCACGAGATGTTGGAAAGGTGATGTGAGGAATCTGACACCATGCCTGATGAATAGCACTGTCCAGTTCTGTGAGATTTGATGGCTGTGGAACCAGCTGCCTGATGGCTCTTTTAACTTCGTCCCACAAATGCTCAATTGGATTGAGATCTGGTGATTGTGGGGGCCACCTAAGCAAGATTAAGTCTCCCTCATGTTCTTGAAAACACTCCTGCACAATATACAAGCACCGTGGCATGGTGCATTGTCTTATTGGAAGAAGCCATCTCCATTGGGATACGCCATCAACATGATAGGATGAACCTGATCAGCAATGATACTTAGGTATGTTGTGCTATTCAGACGTTGTTCCACACGAAGTAAAGGGCCCAAATTATGCCATGAAAACATGCCCAAACCATAACACTGCCCCCACCAGCTTGAAAGGTTGTACTCATGTGTGTGGGGTGCATGCTTTCATGCTGTTTCCGCCAAATTCTCACTCTGCCGTCTGCATGATGCAACTGGAAACGTGATTCATCAGACCACATAACTTTTTTTCAATGCTTGACTGTCCAATCCTTGTGTTCCTGTGCAAATTGGAGACGTTTTATCTTGGTAACTGCAGACAGCAAAGGTGTTTGAACAGGCCTTCAGCTTCCATATCCCATACGATGCAGTGTATGGCTAATTTGCCTACAAACGTCAGGTGGTCATAATAATCTGGCCTCTCAATGTATATATGGGCTTAAAATTTAAATATTAAATTTAATATTTAATATTAATCAGTGGTCCTAGCCAGTTTGGCTCAGTGGATAGAGTGTCGGCCTGTGGACTGAAGGGTTCCAGGTTCAATTCCTGTCAAGGGCATATGCCTGGGTTACGGGCTTGATCCTTAGTGTGAGGCGTGCAGGAGGCAGCCAATCAATGATTCTCTCTCATCATTGATGTTTCTATTTTTCTCTCCCTCTCCCTTCCTCTAAGAAATCAATAAAAAAAAATGTTTAAAAAATTAATCAGTGGTTTTAGGTGTTACCAGCTTGATCCATATATTATAAAGTCAGCTTTTTCACCACCTACAGGAGTGGGCAAAAGTAGGCTTATAGTTGTGAGTACGCAAAAGACAGAGTTGGTTCTTGTGTTATTATTTATTTATTAATTATTGTGCATTTTTATTATTATTAACCTACTTTTTTCCACCCTATAGTTTTAGCATTACACTGCTGATAATTATCCTGCTCTACTGTTTCACTGAAGTGGTGATGTTCTAATTCTATCATTCTTTCTGAACTTATTAGCTGGATTTTTCCATAAAGAAGATATTTCCTTAATCAGCACTTTGGTTACTGTGAATAGAATTTACATAGGAAAATAGAATAGATGTTTGGTTTCACTCCTCTTATTTTACTGGTTTTCAGAATAATCAAAGGTAACAGACTTCTCCAAAAGGAAACAAATGAGTTTTGTCGTTTTGAAAATCATTATGAATTCATGGATTGAAATATGTTTATGTGTTTCAACCCTCTGATGTCATTATTCTTTGTGATGTTCAAATTGTCCTATTTCTAGCCAGTGAGAGCTTCTGGGCCCTTCTGATAGGACCCAGTTGCCTTTAGTGGCTTCCTTGCTAATCTGACAAATGTTCTTGGCTCCTCTTGTAGAGTTCCTGACCCAAATCTGGATCTGCTTCCCTCCAAGGATGCATGGTCACTTGAACCTTCTTATTCACCTGCAGTTTCACTTTCCCCAGGCAGTGATCAGAGTACTCCAAATGGAACAGTCCTGTTGAAGGGGCCATGGGGACATAAAAATTATTTTTAGCTGAAGGTATTTGAGTTCCTGAAATTCATTATCTGCCTAAAAGCTTAGCACCCTAAAAACTAAATTAGAGCAACTCTAATCCTCTCAGAGGCCAGGCAGAGACCAGCCAGCACGCTGCTCAGACACGGACTGCTTCCTCTCTTCCAGGACTGCTTACCTCTCCAAGGAAGAGATAACTGTTTTACATTTAAATTGTCCCAGGAGCACTCTTTTCCCCTTTCCCTTCACCTATTAAAGTGATATAGAACCCAAAATGTTAATTGCCCTTTAAGTCACATTTCTTTGTAAAGTCACATCTATATGTCAAATATGTATAAAAGGCTAAGTGACCAACTGTCCGCCCAACCGTACAACCAACTGGCCAGTACATATGACACACACTGGCAATTTAAAAATAAATGTTGACTCCTGCACTTCCATTGTAGAAAAAGGGCAAATAGTGATATTAAGATATTTTGTATTTTAATTTTATAATACTATATTATATATACTATTTTGACATGTAATTTTTTGCAGTAACATACTTACCTCACAAATCTTTCTTCTAATTAATTTCCTTTCAATGCACACGAATCCGTGCACAGGGCCACTAGTTAGTTTGTAAGTGATTAAAATCTATTTTCCTGTTAGCTTGAGTTTAATTTCCGGGCCCCCAAATACTGAACCTAACAGAATAGAGGAAAAGCTTTTCCTCTCCAACATAGTTCTGATTTTCCTCCTCTACCACAGATCTGTATACATAGCAAGTGACGGGCTATTGCCATCTTTACAACCACTAGACATATTTCAAAGTCAACTTTTTCATGAACTCACCCCTTTTGTCCACACCCACGTCTGTTACTCTTTATTATGTCCTTTGTCAATACTGGGTATCAGTACTTAGAGTCAGTTCAGAACAAGACTCCTTTAGAAACACAGATTTTGCCCATACCTCCTGAAGTGGTCTTCTTCCAGCTCTGGCTAGACCAGCCTCCTAACAGCACAGTACAATCCTGGGCTCTACAACAGCTACGAACTGTTTGAAGACTCTGGAACTGCTGAGGACTGCCCGCCAGCCACATCCCTTCATTTGTATGAGGCTGTGAGAGATAGCTTTGAAGAAGTTTGGCTGACTCTGCAGGCCAGTATAGATGATGGAGAGAACACAGTTTCTGGGTCAGAACGGTCTATTTGATTTGATTTTGACACTGGCCCAAGAAGAAGAGGCTGAGCTATGCAAGCCCAGTCAGCTCCGAGGAGCCCCTCTGCAAAAGCTGGTGTTGAAGGCAGAAAGGCACTCGAAGGTATAGATGGCTTTGCAGGGGGCACAGCGTGGACAGAGCACAGACAGCAACCTGGGGCAGAAGGATGCAATAGCTGTGATGTGAAAGAAAATCGAGGGGAACCACTGAGCCGGGGCTTCCAGGAAAAGATTGGACATCCTGCCTGGCACTCAGGTGGCCTCGGAGCACTGAGGTTCTGATGAATGTGATCTTGCTCTCACTCACAGCTGAGTCCTGGGAAAGACTGGGTACAAACGCAACACCAATCCCTCATCACCCAAGCCAAAGTCCCTGCCCTCATTACTTCCCCTCTCCAATCCTTCAGTGACCACCTCTTACAATTCTAACTTCTCTCTAATGAAGGGCTTTCCCTTAGTTAATAAACTCTTTCCTGGATTACTACATTGCCCCCTAGCTGATCTTTCTGACTACAGTCTCACTCCCATTCAAGCCCTCCCTCTGTTGCCGAGTCCACCACTTTTTTTTTATTTTGCCTCTGGCCGAATATATTTATATTTATTTGCAAACTGAAAATGCTCTACTGAACCAAAACTTAGCTATATTTCAAAATGTGTGCAAAAGAGAAATAAAAAGAGAATGAGAAAAATAAGTAAATAGATTTGCTAATAGTTTCTTTCACTTTCTCCAATCAATTGTCTTACTAACCTCACCTGAAACTGTACCTGCAGTTACTGAAGGGGCTTTAGGCTAGACTTGCAGCTGATTCTTACTTAGGCTGAACTGGATTATTGACCTTGAAAAGGACTCTTAATGATCTAAAACAGCGGTTTTCAACCTGTGGATTTCAACCCCTTTAGGGGTCGAACGACCCTTTCACAGGGGTTGCCTAAGACCATCCTGCATATCAGATATTTACATTACGATTCATAACAGTAGCAACATTACAACTATGAAGTAGGAACGAAAATAATTTTATGGTTGAGTCACAACATGAACTGTATTTAAAGAGCCAGAAGGTTGAGAACCACTGATCTAAAAGGAGACTATTCTTAGGGCCGAAAGAGACAGGAAAGGAATAAATTAAGAAATCTGTCCAAAAGAGATACTTCTCTTGGAGTTGAGGATCTGTTGGAAAATTGCTGTTTCTACTTGGGGACTTCACTGATTTCGCCTTTGGGTAGAGTTGTCTCCCCTTCCATGGCTTCAGAATTCTGAATTCATCTTACTAACTTATAACTTAGACTGGGTCATGTTTCATGGTTGTGGGGCACTAATAAAAGGGAAGAAAATGAGAA
>PVJC01038994.1:0-16484 GCA_004026665.1 Murina feae | reverse complement strand
TGCCTCGCTCCCTCCCTTCTCTGCCACTTGGCTCCCTTCTGCAGCACTTGGCTTCCTTCTAGGCTATCTTCAGTCTTCACACCACGCCTGTGAATACAAATTAACTGCCATCTTGGCTGGGTTAATTTGCATATAGTTGCTCTAATTGGCTGGTGGGCATGGCTTAGGTGTCTCAGAGTGGAGGTTAATTTGCATATTAATCTTTTATTCGATTAGATACCTTTGGAATGAGCCTATTATCTTTTTGCATTTATGATAACACTAGGGGCCTGGTGCACAAAAATTTGTGGGGGGGGGGGGGGGATGACCCTCAGCCCAGCCTGTGCCTTCTCACAGTCTGGGACCCCTTGGGGGATGTTCACCTGCTGGCATGCCTGGCCAGCCTGGATGAGGGGCTGATGGCTGTTTGCAGGCTGGCCAAGCCCCCCAGTGGGATCCTCACCCCATGGGGGTGTGGCCAGCCTGGGTGAGAGGCTGAGGGCTGTTTGCAGGCTGGCCACAGCTCCCATTGATCCAAAGTCCCAGTGAGGCTGGCTGGAAGCAGGTTTCTGGGGTTTATCTTCTATAATTGAAACTTTGTTGCCTTGAGCGGAGGCCACAGCTGGCCTAGGCAGGCAGTTTCCTCCATCGCTGATGCAATTGAAGCCTCCTGTTTGCTCTAGCTCGTGGCTGCCAGCCGCCATCTTGGCTAGGTTAATTTGCATATTGTTGCTCTGATTGGCTGGTAGGCATGGCTTGGCTGGTGGGCATGGCTTAGGTGTAACAGAGTGAGGGTTAATTTGCATATTACTCTTTTATTAAATTAGATACCTTTGGAATGTCAGAGAAATTTCCTTTTTCCAGGACCCTTCACTGCACAAGAGACCACAAAACTCCTCACTGTTATTGTTATTGTGTTAATTGTTAACTATCCTGTACCCACCAGTATACTAATGAAAGAAGTATGTGCCTATTCCTTTCAGTTTTTATCCAAATCCAGAGATTTCCTCCCTTTGCTTTCTCCTGCTCCCCCAATCTATCACCAATGGATTTTATGTAACCTCTTAGGCCTCCTCTTTTGATTATAATGCATAAAATACGGTGCAAAACTGCCATTCTCTGGAGCATTTTCTTAATTCATTGAGATTTTGCTTCTTGGCAATTATTGTCAGTTTGGCTCAAGTAAACTCATAAAAATTCTCTACAGGTGTAAACATTCCTTAGGTATTATGCTGGTGATACGGCCTAATGTGGAAGAAGGTGACATTCTTTGGAAGCTGTGCCTTCTGGCTAGGAAGGCTCTTCTCTCGGAAGGAAGGAATGTTGTCTGTGCCTGGCTCCTGCGCCGGCTTCCTGCCTCTAACCTCTGATTCATGAGTAAGTTTGGTGCTGACTAAGATCGCTCATTCACGTGAGTATACTTTGACAATTCAACCCTTTGTGTAAACAAAGGGACGTTATTTAACATACACAACTGAACAGGGAAAACAGCAAGTTTCAAGATATATGCATTATTGTCTCCTTTTCATAAAAAATACACATATTTGTGTGTGAGTATACTTTGACAATTCAACCCTTTGTGTAAACAAAGGGACGTTATTTAACATACACAACTGAACAGGGAAAACAGCAAGTTTCAAGATATATGCATTATTGTCTCCTTTTCATAAAAAATACACATATTTGTGTGTGTGTGTTGGTTTTTAGACTCATAAACATAGTCAAGTTAAAAACAGGGATTACTTCTAGAAAGTAGAAGTAGGAATAGGGACATAAAAAATTAGACTTTTACTTTACAGATTTTAGTGCTATTTGAACTTTATTTAAATAGCATGTTAATTTTATAACTTAAAAAGGACAAAAACATAATGGCTAAGAGGGCCAATTAAGAGAGCAAGACATATTCATAGCAAGGTAACAACAACCCAGTAGGATAATTATATTGTAAGGCACATGCATACAATAGCAGAGGTGTGTATGTATCATGTGCTAAGAGAAATCATAAAGAGAGAGTGACTAACTCTGCCTAGGTGATATCATTGTAATTAGCTAATTATTAATAATAGGAAAGGAGCAAAAGGAAGACCAGATATTATAGGCACGTCACTTAGGCAGCATTGCCAGGTAAGTTACAACCTCACATTCCTCAGGGGTTCAACAAAGGGGAGACAGAGGCATCCCAGTAAAGCTGGGGTAACACAGGGAATGTGCTTGCTATCAGTCACACCTGAGAAGAAAGGTCATTGGCCAGAATGGGCGTGGCCGCTTGCAAGAGCAGGAAATCTGGGATATTTAATGCGCTGAACAAAGGAGTTCATGCTCTTAGCTCCTCTTGCCACTTGTGGGACTTGTATGACTGGGCTTGTGGGGCTCCCTTGCATTCGCTCACACACAATGGACTAATGGACTGAAACTAGCCTGAGGCTGTACTGAGCCTGTCTCCAACATGGAAAGGAAACTTTGCTTCTAGCTCTACTGAAACCCCAGCTACACTTCCTCTATGATTGGACAAAGGGAAACGGAACTTTGAAAGTCCATGGATGGAATTCCACACAAATAAAAATCACTCATTTTCCCGTGGGAGTCTCAGAAAATTATTTTTACCCCCAGCACCCAGGGGGGTAAGGACCCCTCACTTCAGCTGATATCACAGGGAAGTTTGGGAACGCTGAAATGAGAATACATTAGAAACCTCTCCTAAAAGAAAAAGATTGAGGGATAAGAGAAGAGTAACCATTTCTCCTCTTTTGCCTAAGATAGTCTCCGATTCCCTGTCAGCATTATTAACGGTGCTCCATTTCACTCTGAAAGTGCCCCCGTTGGAAGGACACACAGGACTCCTCCATGTAAGTGGTTCTCAAATGTTAGCATGCAGCAGACTCACCAGGAGGGCTTGTTCAGACCCCCGCTGCTGGGCCCACACCCAGGGGTTCTGACTTGGTGGGTCTGAGGGGAGGCCTGAGAATTTGGATTTCTAACAAAGTGTCCATGTGATGCTGATGCTGCCAGCCCAGAGACCACAATTAGAAAGTGCGTGACTTTCTGTGAGAATAGTAACGAGCGCTATATGACCCAGTATACAGTCTTTAAAAGTAGCAGAAAGGAAAAAAAAAAATAGTTGAGACCAGGGTTACTGCAAATGTGGGCTGCAAACTGATGCGTGGCTATGAACAGGTAAGTACCAAAACTGGGAAACAATGCAATGTGGCAGAGTGATTTATAGCTATTAAATTTAGTAAGAAAAAAAACACTTGACTTTCCTTGTACCTTTGTTCATTTCATTTTTCTAATAGTTCACTTTTCTAATAATTTACTTTATAAAAATATCAGTCCTTGAAAGACTGAGTGGGGAAAACCCTGATCTTTCACCACTGATAGTTGGAGAAGCACCGGTTTAAGTAGGACTACTTTGAGAGGGGTCCTGTAAATCACGCTAAGTAGACTGGTCTTTATCCTGTAAGAAACAGGAAGTAATTAAAGGCTTTTAAAGGAGGAAAGTATTGAGTCCACATTTCTATTTAAAAAGGTAATTCTGGTAATAGGATAGATTAGTGGTCTTCAAACTTTTTTAAACACACATTCCCACCGGTAAAAATATTTTTTCCACTAACATTTTTTGGTAATTATAAACATATACTACTATATTTACATGTCATATATGTTTTAAGACATATATAAAATATAAACATTGTAAAAGTAAGGTGAAAACTAAAAAGCAAGGTTTTACTGTCACCTTCCTACCCCTACCCCTCCCCCGCCATGGATCTTCCTGCACATTTTTGAATCCACAGTAGTCGTGTCCCTCGATAAGGGTAAAGGGTAAAAACTGGTGGGCCATCCAATCCTCTGACTTATCCTATATAATAAAAGCCTAGTATGCTAAATATCTGGTCGTCCATTCAACCAATCAAAGCATAATATGCTAACGATATGCTAAGTCCTCTCAACATCTCGCTATGACGTGCACTGACCATCAGGGGGCAGGCACTCCAACCAATAGGTTAGCTTGCTGCTGGGGTCTGGCCCAGAAGGGCCAGACAAGCCCTGGAGGCCTCCCACGGTCCCTCCCCTGCTGGCCAACTTCCCGAATCTCTGCCTGGACACAATTGTGCACTGGTGGGGCCTCTGGCCTGGCCAGTGCCCTCTCACAGTCTGGGCTGAGGGACCACCTCCCCACCCCGAGAGCTTGCATTTCGTGCACTGGGCCTCTAGTAGTTAATAAAGGCTAAGCTATGACCTCAAGGCAGGTCTGGAAAATTACTACAATCTCGTGGTGTTGAGTTAAATCTAGGGAAGGGGACTAAAACCTTACGAATATTTAAGGACAGAAGAAAAAATGTAGCTACAACTGAACATCCAGCAAGCAGCCCTCAGGTCTCAGTCATGTCATAGTTGTAGGAAATCTTCAGCCAAACAACTTTGACCTTGTGAGGTCTGATCAAATGACTGAATCAATACTCCCTACCCTGAGAGCTGACCTTTAGATCATTTCACAACCGACATGCCCTTTTGTTCAGACCATATTCCACTTGCTAAGACCATTATCTTTCCCCTCCAGACTTTCCCAGATCCAGACTCACCCAGAGAGTTCCCCACCGAAAAAGCCCACCTAGAGTTCTTTAAAATCTCTGACTCCCCTGTCCCTGAGTGCTGGCACCATTTTGGAACTCAGCCCATCTGGGTTTCCTAATAAATTTCTAATCCCTTACCACTTTCAGCCTCCTGCGTTCCTGCTTTGTCTACCCTAGCAGACCCATTTGGCTAGGCTGAGAAACCAACAGTGCTTACAGCAAATTTCAAATTTGCTTAAACATGGCAAAGCTGACTCTAACTTGTCACAGATAGGCTACCTACTATAGGTCACAATCGAAACATTAAAATGCCACAGTGTGCCACTGTCTCCATAGTTGTACAGTCTCCAGGGAATAAGTGGTTCATTAAGCTCAGTAGCTTCTACTCTGTATTGATCAAGAGTTTGTACCATGAATTTTTCATGTCTAGTTCACTGTAGGATTTGACTGAAAGAAATTATTATAATATTGCAGCTTTTAAAAAGAAGTAGCCACCCCTTGGCCATCACCAATTAATTGAAAATTTGTGGAAAAAAGAAAACTGATGCATAGATAAAATTAATTTGATTTAAATTTCTAATTGGAGGAAACTATTGAAAAGATTTATTAAACTCCTCAGTTCAAAAATTTAAAGCAAGTACCCTGAGAAACACACTTTTCAGATTCCCAATAGCAGACAAGAATGAAATTCCCCGATACTTCCCATACTTCTATCTTGAACTTAACAAGACACCTTATGCCAAGCATGTCAAACTCAAAAGCTAACACGGGCCAAATAAACAAGGCATGCGGCCCACAGACATCAAGTCTGACATGCTTGCTTACGCTTTTATCTTTACAATTTGGGAGAAAAAGATAGCTGGCTTTGTGAGAAAGTGCAGGTATTCAGTCCCTTCACTGCAGATGGGAATTGGACTGACCACAATTAGACTGCATATTCGTAACTCTGCAATTGGAATTCCCCAGAGCTCAAGGGAGCCAGGGATTTTGAATAAACTGAAAGCTATTAAATGTAAATGAAGTCATGATTTCAAAAGATACCCAAAAACTGAAGTTTACGAACAACTCTGAGTTTCTAATGCTTCCTTTGGAGTGCAAAGCTCAGGTTGTGTCTAATTATCATGCCACTGTCCTCAAAGCTCAACATTAAATGGAAAACGACTCTCCTAGCCAAAGAGAAATGGTGCCTCTTCACTTTAACTACAAATAAACACAACTGATGCCACACTAATGCAGATTCAAGACAGATACCCTAGCCTTGAGTCCCTACCACATGATAAGGCCTTTTCTAAACCCCTTGGATATAAAATTAGACTATGTTTTTGGCTGCTACTAAAATACTAATACTGTATTCCTGGACTTTCAGAAACATATACAAATTCCAGAATGATTCTGTTATTTTGGGGCCCTGTGCTTAAGCCATACGCAATGTTTAAGTCCACTTAATGATGGATATTCAGGATATGTTGAAACTGAAGCAGAAAGATACCACGTTAAACTGGGAATCAGAACTGAAAATTGAGTCAATTCTCTAGAAGAGTTCAATTTGCTAAATACTAATTTTCTCATTGAACTATTCAAAGTTAATCAATGCATATCAATATTCTGCCTGTAACTTGCCACTTGGAATGAACAAAGTTAAACTGTTTTTATCGTATGCTTTTGTATTCCTATTAGTGGCAATTTTCTCCAATGATTGGGAAAAAAAATAACAATACGGGCAATTTTCACTCACATGGATCTCTGATCATTAGCCAGTCCCTCATTGAAAAATTGAAAAGACCTACAAATTCATAATCTTCACTAGTGATTAGTTTCCACCTCAAATATTCTGTTCAGTTCTCCCACACCACATACTGTGTGTCCTTAAGTTATCTACAAAAATATGGTCATGCCATTTGGGAATGCTTATAATATTCAAAACAATCCTGGCAAATTGTGAAATAGCCCAAACGAGGCTTTAGATACCCTTCTTATCAATGTTCACCCTCCTTCCTCCTCCTGGGCTTTTCCCTAAAAAACCATTTTATCTGTCACTAAATCAGGGACGTAGTTTTCTGGTGCCTACTGTGCACCATACAAGATCACTGTGTACAACATCTAATTTATCTTCTTAACAATGAATTATCCTCTGCATGCTGAAAACACAGAAAACTCCCTACAATTTCCAAAAATCCAGGAGGAAAGTACTTTGAAAGAGGTAATAACAGAGAAAGACAGCAGAGATGCCACTGATGGAAGCAAATTTCACCTTGGGAGGGAGGTAAGGTCAATTGTTACTGACTTTTTCAGCAGATAATTACTTCAAAAAATAAGAATCAGGTATGTCAACCTGATGTTCAACATCCACTTATTCATCACTTTCCTACCATACTCTGATCTGGAGCTTCAGTAGAAGCTCCAGAAAATAACTCCAAAGGAAACCCCCTTTCTCAAGGCAGAAGCCCCACCCAGTCCCTATTATCAAAGCTACACCTGAATGAGGGACTAACGCTAAATGAAAACTGGCCTGTCCCTAAACCAGGCAAGATGTACAGAGCACCAAGGCAAAGGACAAGACTTCCGTTTTGTTTGCTTCTTTTAAGCAGTAAGATCCACATTGGAGAATGCTTATCTCACAAAGATTTCACTAACTTTTTCTTTTTTAACCATAAGGCAGCTTGACAAATGAGTGCAATCAATGTGGAGAGAATTCAAATCTGAAATTCTTAACATGCACACTGCCTTTGTTTACAATAGTATTGTTCGGCAGGCGCTAAATTATATAAGGGGTAATTATATTGTATATTTATCGCTCAGCAATTTGCTTTTTTAGCTCAACTTTATATTTTTAAAGATTCCAGCATGGTGATACACACAGCTCCTCTTCATTCACTGTAATTACTAAATAGTTTTCCGCTATAGCAATACATGATTTATTCATCCAATTTCCTGTTGGTGGGCATCTAGATTGTTTTCTATTGACCGCTAACACAAAAACAGGATTAGAACTAAATATATGTTTCGAGAATCAATTTTTTTCTAGTTTATTCAATAACCAGTCCTTGAAATATGGGAGAATGGATAGCCTATAAGCTCAGAAATCATAGATACCTGGAATCTACCCTTGAAACTACCTCTATGGTTCTTGTGGCCAATTGTTTAAATCTCCCTACGCCTCATTTGTAAAATAGAGTTCATGAAAATTACTAAATATTTACAGTTGAAAGAACTAAATAAGACAGTATAAAGCATTTGGCCTGGTACACAATACACATTCCATAAATGGTAGCTACTATTATTAACATCTCTTTATAATCAAATTTATTTAAGTTACTTTGTGGGCCTTCATAAAAGCTAATAAATTATTTTACTTTTAAAAAAATTGATTTTACAGAGGGAAGAAGGAAGGGAGAAAAGGTGGGAGGAAGAGAGAGAGAGAAAGAGAGAAATGTGAGATACCTGGATAGGTTGCTTCCAGTAGGTACCATATCAGGGACTGAATTTGCAGCTAGGTATGGGCCTTGACCAGGAATAGAACCCACAACTTTCCCGTCGCACTAGCCAGGTAATAATTAAATCATTTTAGCGAAGATTTGGCTCTGTAAGCAATAATGATTTTTGTCAGAAGACTAAACAGCAAAAATTTTCATCAATGCAATGAATACTGGGGAGGGGGGGCATAGGGAGACCTATAACTTGGGAGTTTTGTTTTGTTTTAAATATATTTTATTGATTTCTTACAGAGAGGAAGGGAGAGAGATAGTGAGAAACATCGATGAGAGAGAAACATCGATCAGCCCCCTCCTGCACACCCCCTAATGAGGACGTGCCCGCAACCAAGGTACATGCCCTCGACCGGAACCGGAACCGAACCTGGGACCTTTCAGTCCGAAGGCCGACGCTCCATGCACTGAGCGAAACCAGTCAGGGCAAACTTGGGAGTTTTAAAAAATCAGTTTATAAATAGGAATGTAAGTGCTTCAGTAAACTAAAACCTCTTAAGGAGAAACACACTCATACTGAATCAGTGCTGTTCAATTCAAAAATAACATGAGCCACATTATAAATTATCTCATAGCCACGTGAAAAGGTAAAAAGGAACAAGTAAAATTGGCTTTAATAACGTATTTTATGTAACCCAAGCTATAAAATTATCATTTCAATATGTAAATAATATTAAGAATAAGGAGGTGCTTTAGTCGCTTTTCTAACACTAAATCTTCCAAACTTAATGTGGATTTTACATTGCTGGCACATCTAATCCCAGTGAGGCCTATTTCAAGTGCCCAATAGACAGTCACATGTACAAGGGGCTGGCCCTGTCCACAGTGCAGTGTTAACCTACGCCTTTTCAGAAAGATCCCTGTACAGTGTTTTTAGCAAAGACTTTTATTGGCTAACAGGATCTCTATTCCTTTTATCAAAGTAACTATCAGAGTGAGACACTCACAAACTTGAGTTCTTCTCAATAAAAATAACACAACTCCATAATTTCATCAAAATTAAACACCATAGCAGTGAAGCAAAAAGTGGGAGAATGGTGGCTTACAGTTTACAAGACATATTCTTTCGTTTCATTTCACCCTTCCCAAAACTCAATGAGGCGGATCACTTACAAATGGGAAAACAGAAGGCTGCATGCGCAGCTTTACAAACAAAACGTAAGTGAGCTCTACTTCTTCGGTAAAGATCCACCCCACCACTAAAGAAAGGGTTTTGACAGGCTCTAAATCTCTCTCCATTTGCACAAGAATCTAAAGTCAGAGCTTTAAGAAAGGCATTCAAATCCAAACAAAAAACACATGAGCGTGAAAAAACAAACACACACAGCAATAGTCAGTCACGTGATCCCAAATGTCATAGTGGGACAGCCCTGTTTCTCAAAAAAATGCATTCTAGTACCAAGGTGGGCAAAGTCTTAAGTAAACCAATTAAACCCCATTTTGACTTCCCCAGCCTAATACTTTTTTGTTAAACTGTAACAAAGCAAGTACATTCAGACCGCTTGGTTGTTTAGCTTAAGGATAATTATTAAATGCTTTTAAGTAAAAATGCAATTACAAGGGTTACTGAATTCTGAACCACTGTCTCATATCACAGGGTTCAAAGTGAACTCAGTACAGGAAAATTACAGATTTTTCTAA
This sequence comes from Murina feae, assembly GCA_004026665.1. Classification (NCBI taxonomy): domain Eukaryota; kingdom Metazoa; phylum Chordata; class Mammalia; order Chiroptera; family Vespertilionidae; genus Murina; species Murina feae. Next base: position 6,808 of record PVJC01038994.1, on the reverse strand, counting down.
CTTAAGAATACTAACTGAAAGACCATATACCATAATTTTAGTGGTTACTGTCAATGGAAGGTGGGATTTTTGTGTGCTTTTAGTTCCTTTGCTGAAAATTCTCTCCCAGTTTTTCTACAATGAATCTGTTAGCTTTATGGTTACAAAAATATTAATATATGACTTCAACTTATTAAGGCATCTTTAAACACAGATGAGGGCTTAAAACAATTTCTTTTTAACTTGAAGCAAAGCTCACCTCCTGTTCATCTCATGGGACCCTTAATAGGATCTCAACGAACAAGGGCAACTTCCTTCAGAACTCAGTTTACAAATTCTATCCATAAAGTACCTTCCAGCTGCAACTTTAACTTTCTAATGATTTTAAATTTCTGATAATCCTCATAAAGGCCATTAGGGCCTAGAAACATGAAGCTTATTGTAGCTAAAAGTCACGATCTCGCCTCACTTTTCCTGATGCGGCAAATGAACCCATTTGAGATTTTACTCCAACTCTACCCTAGCTTTCCTCTAAAAAAGATGTTTGAATTGACTTGGCAGCCAATGAATGCTTAGGCGGCCTAGAATGTGCTGTTACCATCCTGGCTGGGTGTTCACTGGTTTCGTTCTCTTCTAGCTCTCCAGCAGGCTTCTTCATTCATTTACCAAACACTCTGTTGTGCACCTAGCCAAGGCCAGACTCCAAAAGCAGCTGAGAAGCGCCCTAGAGAAATGAGGCCTGAAAGGCGCGCCCTGTCGATCCGCGAAGACAAACGAGAGTCAACAAGGAATTCCAATCCCAAGTGACAAGAGCCATCTGGAGCTGGGACAAAGTGCCCAGTGAACGCTGCAGGGGGAGAGTCATCGCCCCGCTGGGCGTGCGGGGCCCCGGGGAGCTTGGGCGGGGAAGGCTCGGACAAGGCTTTCCTGAACGGGCCTTCCAGCAGGAACCCAGCAATGACCCCTAAGCGGAGGCCAGAGCGCTTTCCGCCGGGTCCTCCCCATCGATACCGTGCGGCTGGCAGAGCCCAGGCCTGATCGCCGGCCTGGGAACTCGGCTCCGGGACCACCGGGCGCCCAGACGCGAGCCAGGTCGCCCCCTCGCTGGAGTCTGGCCCCCGTCCTTGCCCGGGCCCCCGAGCCGGCCACCACCTGTTCCCTTTCACCGCCCCGGACGCTCCGGGGGCCGAGCGCAGGCACCGATCTGGGCGCACAACTGGACCCGGCCACTCCCGGAACGCAAGCGGCCGAGATTTGAGGGCCGCCAGGGCCTGCCGAGGCGGGCGGGTGCGCAGCCGACGGCCGGGGCAAGCCCTGGCCCGGGGGGCGGGGGCCGCGGTGGGGTCACCCGGGCGGACGCGGGGGGACCGCGCCCCGCACCCTCCGCGGGCCCGGCCAGCCCGGCGGCGCCCTGCGTCTCCCGTGCCAACTCCTCCCGGAGGCGGGCGGAGGGCGCGCGGGCAGCAGGCGCGGGCGGCTCCCGGGAGGGGTCCCCGGCCGATCTGGGGGCGCAGGACCCCGCCGGCCCTCGCGCGCCCACGCAGCCGGGACCCCCGCTTTACCTGGTCCGGCGGAGACGCGGGTGGGGGCGGAGCGGGCGGGCGGGCGGGCGGGCGGGCGGGCGGCGCGGCGTCGGCCCTCCCTCACCTGGGCGGAAGTGAGAGCCAGGGTGACCGCCTCACCTGCGGGCCCTCCCTCCCCGACCTCCCCGCCCGGGGCGGGGCGCGGGGGTGGCGCTGGCCGGGGAGCCCGGGGGCGAGAGGCCAGCCTGGGGGGCGGGGGGACGAGGGCGGCTCTTGGCCTCTGCACTTTCTGCAGGTGAAGTTCGATGGGCCAGGGAGGCTTAAAGGGCCTGAGAAAGGTGGGGTCTGGGGCCCAGGGGGCAGCGGGCACGAACGCAGAGGGGAGGTGGCAGGACTGGTGTCCTAGGAAGGCTGAGCGAAGGGAGGCCCAGGATCGAGGAGATTCAAGGGGGACAGTGAGGAAAGGATCTGCTCAAAGGCGCTTCGTCCCTCGTGGTCCTTTTCCTTTCGCGGTCTGTCATCCCTCCCTCGTTTCCATATCCATCGCCCCAGTGTAACGTTCTAAGTGTAAACCGGGTTGTTTCCGCGCGCACATTTCGTTGAGAAAAGCGAAGGAACGCATCTAGCAGTACTTGCCTGCCATGTGCTGGGCACTCGCTAGCTTATCTACATGACTTCACCTACTGTTTGAAGAAGCTGCGCACCTAAGTGATTTGCCCCAAGTTGGGGATCCCAGGGGGTCTTCTGACTCTAAGTCCAGTGTTGATCTCGCTGTTCATTTTAACATTTTTATTCTTGGTATCCTAACTCGACTTTGAGAAAGATCTGTGTAAAACCTACCGTGGCATGGTTTCATTCTTTTTAATGTAACTAACTTGAGAATTTTGTTGCTGGGCCCTTTGTGTAATACAGTACACATTATTAAATAAAGAGACTCCATCTTCAGGAATGTATTTATTGAATAAATGCAGTGCCCTGTGATTGACTGTAAAATGTTAAGAAAAGGGATAGCTGTCTAAGGGATGTACAGCACACATACAGAGCAATTGCAACAAAAGACCTTCTGTTGTAAAATCATACATTTGGAACTTTATAGTGTTATTTTTAGTTTGCTGATTTTAAAGAAAAATATCACTCATTAGACCTGGATTAAAACAAATGAACAAAAAAAGATACACAGTTTCAGCATGGTCCCTACTTCTTAGGAACTAAGAAACTATTGAGGGAAATAAACTTACACAATGACGTAAGTAAATTACCATATAGAATGAAGAGAGTAAAGAGATCAATTATGCTTGTTGAAAGCATCTGTGAGGACTTAAACAGGTTTAGCAGGTGTTTGGGATTTGCTCAAGGCAAATGGCATAGGAAATGCTTCCCTAGTTAGGGGTTGAGGTGAGGTGGGGAGGCAGCCTGCAGGTGGAGACCAACATCTCAAAGGATCATCTTGCAAACAGGTGGGTCTAGTCTCTTCCATTTGGTGATGATTTAAACACGCCCTTTTTCAAAAAATAATGTGACTTTGCACTGATTGTGAAACAAAGTTCAAACTCTCTTCCTGAGGGCCCAAGGCTATCTTAAGCTCTCCCCTTCTTGCTGATTTCTCAACCTCATTTGCCCCTTGACCTCTCCCAAGATCCTTCTCTGGCCACTCAGGTCTACTCCATGTCCGTGGAGTCACCCCACCTTGGCTTCTCCGTTGGTTACTCATCCCCTTTCCCAGGCCTGGAATGTCCTGCCAGCCCTGCCCTTCCCCGCCGGCTAGACTGGAATTTCACCTCTAGGAGAAGGTGACTCCAAGACCACTTCAGAAGACATCCTCCTCCACCACATTTAATTTTATTTTTTTCCACCTTTTTGTGTGGTTGATTGAATATGAGCTTTCCCTTGGCTCTTAGCTGAAATTTAAAAAAATTTAAATGTATTCAATACATTTTTCAAGGAGTTCATTCTGTGGCAAACATTTTCTGGCAGAGAGGTGTTTGTTTTTGTTTTATCTCTGAAAACTCTTGCGCATCCTATTCATAGAATGAAGAAGGTAAACAAACTTAAGAACATACCTCTAAAGTCCAAAGATCTGAGCTTGGCTGGGCAGCATGGCTCCCTGGTTGAGCATCCATCTATGAACCAGGAGGTCACAGTTCGATTCCTGGTCAGGGCACATGCCTGGGTTGCTGACTTAATCCCCAGTGTGGGGTGAGTAGGAGGCAGCTGATCAGTGATTCTCTCTCATCACTGATGTTTCTCTCTCTCCTCTCCCTTCTTCTCCAAAATCAATCAATCAATCAATCAATCAATCTATCTATCTATCTATCTACCTATCTATCTGATCTAATCTGAGCTTGAATCCTGACTCTATCATTTTCTAAAATATGTGACTCTGGCAAGTTACTTAACTCTTCTAGTTCTCATTAGTGAAACGAAGAATGTTTACTTTATACAGGAATTGTGAAGGTTAAATGAATATATGTATTGCATATACCTGACAACTAGAAAGCACTCAATAAATGAAGCAGCACATAGATGGGAGTGAACCTGACATATATTGGTGACAGTAAGGAGAAAGCCAAGATTAGTAATAAGTGAAAGGAGGCCGATGGTGGAGGACCTGAAATTACTGCAGAAACTTTAGGTTGTAAGAATTTACCCTTCATCTCTAAGAAATTAAAGAACCACTAAATGTTTTTGAATAGAATATTTTTGTTGTTGTTTTTTTACTACTTAAAGATTGATGTTTATTTTTTTAGAAATTTCAGAGCAGTTATGGGGGCATAGCAAATTTGAAAGGAAGTACAGAGATTTCCCATATAACTTCTGCTCTCACACATGCAGTCTCCCCTTTATCAACGTCACCACCAGAGTGGTACATCTGTTGAAATTGAACCTACATTGGCACATCATAATGACTCAAAGTCCATAGTTCACATTATGGTTCATTCTTGGTGTTGTATATGCTATGGTTTCAGACAAATGTATAATATATATTCACTGCTCAAAAAATCCTCTATACTCAGACTACTAATAACTTCCACCCCAACTCCTGACAATCACTGATCTTTTTATCGTCTCCATGCTTTTACCCTTTCCAGAATGTCAGAAAGTTGGAATCATACAGAATATAGCCTTTTAAGATTGCTTCTTTAGTAAATGCATTTAAGATTTCTCCATGTTTTCTCATGGCCTGATAGCTCATTTCTTTCAGTACTGAATAATAGTCCATTGTCTGGATGTGCCACAGCTTATATATCTGTTCAGCTAATGAAGAACATCTTAGTTGCTTCCAAGTTTAGGCAATGCTGAATAAAGATGCTATAAACATCTGTGTGCAGGACATACATTTTCAATTCCTTTGGGTAAATACCAGGGAGCTTAAAGAGGATTTTGAATGATACAGTTTTTAATACTGGAAGATTAATCTGGAAGCAGTGTGAAAAGTGGATTGACAAAGTTGAGGAGAGAGCCTAGAATCAAACAGAGGAAGGGAAGTCATTATAGCAAGGTACACAGGAAATAAGGTTCACCGAAAAGAAGGTGAAAATCTAGGATAAAAAAAATGAACACTTAAAAATATCAGTTGCTTACTGAGTAGATAAAGAGGTTAAAGAACAAGGAGAAAACTGAAGTGTCGGTACCTAATTCTAAGTTTTGAATCTGATAAAAAGATATTGGTGGTGAAACTTAGAAAAGCCAATTTATTCTGTTGGTTTGTTGTTGTTTGAGAAGCAGGACTCTGATAAAGTCAGTTTAGATCCCACATTTGACATTCAAGGTGAAATATCCTTGGTATAGAGTAGGCCTTATTAAGTGATGAGTGCTTTTAAGTGAAGAGCAGGCAGCTAGATCAGTGCACCAAAGACAGGACAATCCGAAATGTGGGGCCCAGCTATAGGGTTAAGTCTCAGACTGACCTGTCGGCAAAGCCACAAACAAGTCCCAGCTTAGAGGGCACAGTCCTCTTAGTGCAGGTCTCAACCTGTGGGTCTCCACCCCTTTGGGGGTTGAACAACTCTTTCACAGGGGTCACCTAAATGCATCCTGCTATCAGATATTTACATTACGATGCATAACAGTAGCAAAATTACAGTTATGAAGTAGCAACGAAAATAACTTTATGGCTGGGGGTCACCACAACATGAGGAACTGTATTAAAGGCTGGAGGCATTAGGAAGGTTGAGAACCACTGTCTTAGCATAATTAGGCTTGACCTTACGATGCTCCCTAGATCCTTCCTAGGTAGCTAATGGGCTGTGGGAGCTGCAGCCTTGTTTACCTCTGGCTATAAAATAAAGGCTCAGCTTGCCTCTGGGTTTCTCTCTGTGGCCTCAGCCAGGCACAGGAGATCCACCTAGACCCAGTTCATTCTCTTTGTCATTTCTCCATCCTTCACCACCTTCACTCAGGCTTTTGAGCCCTTGGCTGAGCTGGCTCAGCACAAGAAATGCTTACCAAAAAATGGCATTAATATAGTAGAACTAAAAATGGGCAGATAATTATAATAAAGATCTACCAGAGTTCTGATATTATAAACTTATCACCAGAGGGAAAAAATTGTCCATCACAGTTAGATTAAGCTTGTAGCTCTTCATGTTTCTCACCATCACAGTTAGATTAATCTTGTATCTCTTCATGGAAACAGGAGTCAGGTTGGTTTCCTCAAAAAGTCATGGGCAAAAACTATCTGTTAATGTCATCAGGTTAATGCTGGAATCTGAGGAATGGAAAGACCCACTGTGCAAAGCCCTGGAATTCAGAGGAAGCTTTACTTCAGGCTTCACTGGTAATCCTCTTTCTTAATGTTGCTATGTAGTCATTTCCATGCTGGGCTGTGCTATTCTTGTCTTCGCTTTCTACAGAATTTGCATAAATTTCTATATAATTTTTTTTTCTTTTTCTTTTTTTTTTATCTTTATTGTTCAGATTATTTCAGTTGTTCCTCTTTTTTCCCCCATAGCTCCCCTCCTCCCAGTTCCCACCCCAACCTCTGTCCTTGCCCCCCCCCACTGTCCTCATCCATAGGTGTACAATTATTGTCCAGTCTCTTCACGCATCCCCAACACCCTTAACCCCCCAAAATTGTCAGTCCACTCCCTTTCTATGCCTCTGATTCTTTTCTATTCCCCAGTTTATTCTGTTCATCAGATTTTTTATTCACTTGATTCTTAGATTCACTCGTTGATATATATTTGTTGTTCATAATTTTTACTTTCCTTTTTCTTCTTCCTCATTCTCAAAGGATACCTTTCAGCATTTCATATAATACTGGTTGGGTGGTGATGAACTCTTTTAGCTTTTTCTTGTCTGTGAAG